>JAOCPU010000118.1:0-20843 GCA_035772785.1 Phlebiopsis flavidoalba
CACCGACGCAGGCAGCACCGCCAAGATGTGTTGCCGCACTAATCGCACTATTCATCCACAGAATCCCTGGGAAGCAGCCCACGCTAAGTGTGAACTGCACCAACGACGTCGTGGATGCACTGCTGAGCGTCCGGAGCGCATCCTGAAACATCCTGTCGGAAGGACTCTCTGTGAGCGACCAGTTCAAAGCGTAAGTTGCTGCAGCATCTAAAGAGGAAACCAAGACCTGGCATACCCAGCGCTATACTGAACATCGGGTTTAGATCCAACTTGAGGGTATGCCAATTAGTTCCACTTGTTGCCAGCACTCCTGCTAGATCGCGTAATCCATGAGGAGTGTCGATATCGATATCTAGCGATCGTATGTGGGTAGCAAACGGAGTTCGCGCATGGCGGATATCCGTGAGGGTTTTTGATAGAATGGCTTTGTAAAAATCCAGGTCGTTGTCGTGATAATTGCGCGGGACGAGGCCTGGGGTGAGACTCCGGTCGTGCTTCTTGCAAAAGTAGTGCAGAAAGAATTGGAAGGGCGGAAGATCTGGTAAACGTTCATGATTTGGGGCCGGCTTCAGGACATCCTACGAACCGCAGCTTCAGCTCGTCAAGCGGGATGACATCTTGTGGGGTGGAAGGGGCACAGGGTATATCATCAGGCTGTCAAGAATGAGGCGTCGTAAGCAGGGCAGAGACTTCGCGAAAGAGGCTACAGCCGCGAGAGTGAGTCCCGTAGCAATCCCAGCGTATTCCTTCCCTCCGGCGGATCAAAGACCTCTGAGTCGCCACTGAAGTCCTCGGTCTGACTCCATAATTACCAATGTCATGTTGCTCTGGAGATCCGCATGGGGATCTCAGGACCTTCCAAGTGGAACTCCTGCACTGAGTTGCGCCAGGTAGTCCTGGGGCGATCGCGTGGATGAACCAGATGAATGTCATAAAACCGGGCATCGTGATCTCCTCTGAGTATGTTGGGTGAGATACCGCCTCCTCGACGTGCCCGGGAGTTAAATGTACGGATAGTGTGGAACAAAAGTTTTGCTGGGCTACGAGTGACCAACGACTTCGTGCTGAGCGAGCAGGCTGAGAGTGTGGCTTTTTTTCCTTTCTCAAAAAGCTGAAGATGTGTCTTAACAGCTCCTCTGGGACGTCCATGTCTCCTAGTAAGAGCTGAAAGTCTTCACGTAAATCGACCATTAGCCGCATGTGCAACACGAAACTAGAGGGACATACTGCAGGGGTCGTAGATGCGTGTGAGTTTTCAGCGTGTAGCGGTCCATGAGTTTTGATATAATTACGGTTTCGGATGTGTTCCGCGAGCGGATGGCGACCGACACCACTTGGGCATCACATGTAGCGTGGGGGATTTAAACAGCCACGAAGTATCGTGCAGGAGTTCATAGCTTGATATGTTATCATTGTCAACCGCTTTGGAGCCATGAATTTGCGAGACACTGTATCGTGCAGCGATGTTGTAGGAGGTTGTGTAGGCCTTGAAACTGCTTGCAACGTAAATTGATGTTCGAAAATTAGATTTTAGACTCCGATGACTGGGGATGTCAATAGCTTTCTACTAGTCTCATCCCGATTCCCCAGATGTAAGGAAACGCCCGCTGGCGATCACTGATCACATAAGATCTCAAACTGACCATGTAGTTGGAATTTGCACTGCTTGGTGCAGAGTGCCGCAGTTGGACTTTCAAACAGATGGTACAATTAGGAAGCCCAAGATTTATATTCTACTCGTACAAGGTGTGCAATGGAATTCATTTTTTTCACGCACTGCTCTCAAAACCTCAGGGGTCTTCCCCGATGGTAGCTGTTGAAGTGCCATAGACGGTTTAAAAGCAAACCGTAAATCTTGCCCAATCCTTCCGCCTCGACATGTTGTTTACCAAAGCCTCTCCCATCAATACAGTTCACTATGCCAGACACATCCTCGACGTAGAGGAGAAGGCAGATGTCACGTACCGACGCAGGGCAGCGCTGTCAAGACTCGTTTGTGCGCCACGCACGCCAGCCATGCCCGTCGGCCCCCTGCAAGATGTTCACGCTAAGCGCGAATTGCGCCAGCGACACATGGACGCGCCGCGGAGTGTCTGAAGTGCGTTCTCAAACGGGCTCTCGGAAGGTGTCTCTGTGAGCGCGGAGATTAGCGTGAGTTGCCGGAGAATACCTTCAGAGGGGCTCACCGTGTTCTAAAACCACCGATAAGTGGAACATCGGAGTCAAATCTAGTTTTAGGCTTGCCAGTGGGTGCCGCTTGTAACTAGCGCCCCTGTGAGCACCACGGAGTGCCTTCGTGGTGTCGAATTGCCGACTTCCAGTGACCGTAAATAGGTGGCAAACGGGATGCGTGTAAGGACGTCGGTGATCATATGCAGGAAGGACGTCGCAAGATCCAAGTCTCCGTCGTGATATTACGCGTATCGAGGCCTGGAGTGAGCTCCCAGGTGGGCTTTTTGCATAGTAATGGGGGAGAGAACGTGGAAGGGCGGAAGACCTGATAACATGTTCATCATTTGTCCGGCCGTATGGAACCCTACTGATCGCAGGTTCAGCTCGTCGAGGGGAATATCTTCGTACGGTGGGAGTGGCACAGAGTCTATGATCAGGTTGTCGAGGGTGAGCCGTCGTAGGCAGGGTAGAGACTTTGCGAAAGAGGCCACCATTTCGAGACTGAGGCTGAGCGGTATGAAGTTCTCTAACCGCTCTACTGGGCAAAAATCCCCACTGAGGTCCCAGAACTGCATTTGGCCCCTCCAATTGGCTCCCCCTGGGGTGGGCCGCCGTCAAAAGTCGGGCCTTGCAAGTGGAACTCTCGTATTGAGCGTGCTAGGACTGGACGATCTTGAATAAACCCGACAAATGTAGCGAAACCGAATCTTGCATGCGATGTCCATCTGCCGCGCCCAAGGGTTAGATGGACAGTGTGGAATAGAGTCTGCTGGGCTGGGAGGGACCCACGACTTTGTAGTGAGCGAACAGGCTACGAGTGCTCTTTTGTCCCGCCGCAGAAAGCCGAAGATGTGCCTTATCAGCTCCTCCGGAATGTCCGATAATTCTAAGTAAGAACTATAGTCATAAGTAAACCAGTTTCGACGGACGGGAAACGAGACTGGAGAGACGTACTGCGGTCTAGGTCGTAGGGGTGCAAGAGCTCCTAGAGTGCAGCAGTTTGGCATCCCACGTATTTTACAGTTTCGGTGCGTGCCGCGGACGAGCACAGTGATCCGTATCGCTACTTGAAGTGACTGCCGGCGTGGAAAACTTGAATAACCGCGAGATTTTGTGTAGCACATATAAGCATATGCACCGCAAGTGGCAGTTGTAGTCGAACTCTTTGTAACCGTGAATCCGCGTAGCATAGGAATGAAGTGACAGTAGGCGGTGGCAGGAGGTTCGCGATTTTTGTCTGCCAGAACCGTGACAGAATTTTACCCTTTGCCAACGTTTTTGTCACGTTCCTTTCACCACCAAAACGAGCCACCCACCCAGTGCTAGGGGGGAAAGGCCTTCGGACCTCTAAATGGCTGGGGACGAGACTACGGGCAGTGGGCAATCGCGACTCGCGGAGAGGCTATCAGCAAATAGCCAGACCACAGCATACAACTCAGCGAACCAAGATGTGACAAACAACATGTATCCACAGAGCCCTAAAATAACAGAGAGGTGATGCTAGAGGGGATATACACACGGCCGCACCTCCATCGGCCGCGTCGGCCATTAGCATGTATGTGCCGAGAGGAGATAGGATATGTTCTACGAGAGCGAGCTTGAGCTACAGTGTATAGGCATGGGGCTTCGCGCGTGCGTGTGGTCGGCAGTCGACAACGTTCGACGCGATGATGTGCGGATGGGAGGAGAGGTGAGATGGAAAATGAGGTGGTGGTTAGAGCTTGGAGAGCACGAGGCGACGACGACGAAGAGGATCGTCGAGGGGGCGGCGTGACGATGCAGTAGGACCAGAAGATGGTCCGGCTGATGAGCCGCTCGAACGCGTCGACCGGACGCGGCCTGGGTGATCTGCGCGGGCGTGAGCACGATAAAACGAGCTAAGAGATGGGAAGGACGTACCCTGGGCAAGTGTGAGCGCGGGTGGCGACGCAATGAGCAGCACATTCGACACCACAAACACTGGACTAAAATCGACGTGTGAGCATTTAGCGAGGACCGCATTACACCGACGGAAAACGTACTCGTCAAACACCTCCTGGAGGTTGAACCGCGTCGAGAGCGCCATAACCGGCAAGCAACAACAACGGCGTGCCATAATCATGCGACTCAACACCGCAATAACCACCGTTCTTCGTCTCGCCCGGCCGCTTGCTCTTGTCCACGCGCGCGCCAGACGCGGACGGAGCGCAGAGCGCTTCTTCATCTTGAACATCTCCCGCAAACATTGTCACGAGCGACAGCTGCGACCACGTCGTGCTGAGGCTGCGCCCGCGCCGCGTGTTGGTCGGCAGCGCGCCGCGGCTGCGCTTTTTCTCCTCGGGGTCCGGCGGGCTGTAGAAGTACGCGCCGAGGACGACGAGCGTGAGGGGGATCGAACAGTTGCCGGCCTGCGTGAGTGCGCCTTTGATGGGCTATGCAGGTGCTCGTCGAGCGTGTGCTGCGCGGCTGGATGCATGCTACGACGAGCGAGGCGAGGGCAGCCCAGAGGTGGCACGGCGTCATGAACTCATAGAATGACTTCCAGGTCTTCACGATGCGACACGGCGGAGACGTCTTCTCCGGGATTGCCACTTGGACGAGGTCGGTTCCGTGGAAGTGTCTCCGGGCCGGGATCTCGAGCGCTATCATCGCCCTCATCCTCGGTCTGATTACCAGAAAACAACCGTCGACGAAGAGGCTTGTGGGGGAGGTTCTGCGATCTGGCATACGGACGGAGAGTTTGGGAAACGAGCTAGAAAAAACTTCGGGTCGGTCCTGTCCACGCCAATCGACGCGAATAGCATCGGCTTGCTCGACGTCCGGTCTGGCTCGCAACAGAAGAGTTGTCCGACTTGTTGTGGAGTTGCAGAGTCTGGTACTGCCACCTCTTGGCCGGTGGCGGGAACGCGGGGTTTCCTCCGCGCGCAAGAAGCGGGCTACCGTAGCGCCCCTCGGCCGCGGGTCCAGGCGCAGGGGTCGGCTCGGGATCCGCCTGTCGACTAGAAGACGAACGCCATAGCTCCACCTGAGCTGGGAAGAAAGGAAGCACAGAGGGTTTGTTACAGTGGTCTATCAGTGCGGAGGCGCCGAGAACGTACCACCCATGCCAAGCGTCGAGTAAGAGCACGAGGTAGGTCAGCGCGCGGCCGGACCATGGGCGTTCTTGTTGTCGTCCTTGCCCCACTTGAGCCCAAAATGGGCACGGTCCACGACGAGGCTCTGCATGAGCGCGATGGGCAGCGAGTGGAGTTCATGAACATCGCGGCGGCGACGGCGAAGCTCCTGCGCGTCGATGAGAGACCTCCAGGCATGTTGAATACGGGGAATACAAACCTCTGTGAGCGTTTGAGGCGGAAGATCCAGCCAAGGCAAGAAGGAACGCGAACCGCCATCGATACGCCCGTGGTGACTACAAAGAAAATCGGGATAATCCATAGCTCCCTGGAGCTTTGCTGGGGCGGGTCACAGATGTGGGCACTGCTGTTCTCGATGGTGAAACGATTTGTGGCCACGTACACGGTGAGAGGAAGAACGCGACTTTGGAGAACAGGAGGAGCGACGGCGTGAAGAGGGACACATTGAAGGCGGTTTATTTGCTAGTTTCAATGAGGACGATGAGGCCAAGCAAGCATACGCGATGAAAAACGACGATGTACACCTTCTGTGTTGGCCTATCGAGCACGCCCTTCCCTCGCAAGAATGTATCCAGCAACACATAGCACGAATACCTCTAGGATAGACTAGATTTTTCAACGATTAGTTTGTTTCGCCCGACAGGCCCGAAGCTCTCCGCGTGCGTGCTCAACTTCACAAAAACAACTCGTAGAAGGTTGGCACTATCGGATCTGTCCCTCAATAAATTGGGGCATCGTGCGGCGGGAGGTCGTGGTGCGAGGTCGTGTCCGTGATGGTCGAGGGGAGGAAGAGAGGGGGGGGGAGGAGGTTTCCGCAGAGGGCTTGGGTCTGCTCTTGGGATGAAACTCAGAGCAGATGTCGCCTGCCAAAACGTCTCATAAATGCGTCAATGGGGTCGGCTCCTCCCACGCCACGTGCGCGAACACTGCGACAAGCGGGTATGTCTAGCGCTGAGGAGGGTCGGTTCCCACGCCATGTTTTTCATTTCTCCCCCGCGAAGAAATAGACTCTAGGGTTGAATAGCCCTTTCCATGAACGCCCTCGACCAACAAGCTAAATCACTCCCACTCAATGTCCCAGGCCTTTATAACCGTCCGTATTTTTGGGAATTCAAGCTTGACAGGCACTTACCCACGCACGAAATATTGCTTAACCCTGGTGTGGAGCACTCTCACTTTGTCGATCGCCCTGTCTTGGTTTCAGCCAAACAGAGCAAAGACAAGGAGAGGCAAGAGAGAACAAGAGGGACAAGAAGCAGGAAGGAATCCACGGACAAGCAGAAGAGAGAGAAGGGGAGCCAGCAAAGGAAGGAAGGGGCAGAAGACCACCAGCGCAGAAAAAAAGGAGCAGATGGGAATGGGAAGGGAGAAAAGTGGCACCCGGCAGGAATGCCAGAAGAGGGCAGGGGAGAGGAAAGCAAGATGGAAGCCAAGCAAGAGAAGAAGAGAGCAGGAGGGAAGGGAGACAGGGAGACAGGTAAGAGGAGAGAGGCAAAGAGGAAAGGGGCAAGGAGGAGGGAACACAAGAAACAGGGGGAGCAAGCCATGCACAGAAGGATACAAAGCCCAGCCAGAGCCAACAGGGGCACGTAAATAGAGGAAAGGAAGAAGAGAAGAGAGAGAGAAAAGAGCAAGCGAGGGGGAGAAGGCAGGAGCCAGTCAAGAAGAGGGAGACAAGCGAAAGAGGGGGCCAGCAGAGAGAGAAGAGGAAGCAGACAGGGGATACAGCAGGTGGGACAGAACAGGACCAGAGAAGAAGAAGGGAAGAAGAAAGAGGAGCACAGAGGGGGAGAACAATCAGCCAACAGTGTGGCACAACAAGAGACAGAGAAAGAAGGGAGACAAGAAGGTGAACCAAAGGGACCACAGAAGAAGGAGAAAGGAAAGCCAACGCAGCAGGCCAGCAGCAAGAACAGAAGAACCAGCACAGATGACCAACCAAGCCACAAGGCAGGGGCAGGAGCCAGTGGCAGGAGGAGGCCAAGAAGAGAGGGGTCAGGAGGCGAGGAGCAGGCCAGGACCAAACAGGAGTCAAGCCAGAGATCCAGAAGAAGAAGAGCGAGAGCAGAGCAAGAGGGGCCCAAGAACAAGAGAAGGGAAGAACGAAGAGGAAGATGGTCCAGAGCAGCAGAGGAGAGAATAGAATCAGAGCACAGGGAGGACAAGAAAAGGGAAGGGGGGGCAGAGTGGGAGGAGAGTGCAGAGAAGAGGGGGGAGGACACAGGACAGGGCAGCACAGAACCAGGAGACCACACAGGGGGAGGCAGAAGGAAGGCCAGGTGGACCAGAGGCAGGACAAGCATCAGGCCAAGAATGGCAGGACAGAAGAGGAGAAACCAAGAGCCAGCCAGAGAACAGCAAAGGGCCAGAAACAGCAGGCCAGGGAAGGAGAGACCAACCAGACAAGAAGAGAGGAGGAAGAGGGGAGCACGAGGGATAGCCAGAATAGGAAGGGATCCCAGAGCACAGGGTAAAAAAGAGCAGGAAATGTCCAGAAGGGACAGGCAGAAAAAAGGAGAACCAAAGGGCCAAGAGAGGAGCAGGGAAGAGCCAGGAAGGACGAAAGGACAAGAGGGAGGCAAGCAGAAGAAGAGAAGAGAAGGACAAGGGTGGGAAGAGAGAAGGAGGTTGGAGACAGGGACCCGGAGCACCCAGATGATAAAGACAGAGGTGGGTGGTCAATGGCCAGCAGTGAGAGAACAAGGGGCAGGAGGGCAGCAACACCAGGAGCAGACAGGAAGATGACCCGTTCGATTTCCCTCGGCGACAGACCCCTCTGTCATCTGTGGCGCGGAATCGCACTGTACTCGACGTCCCGCCTACACACGCTTGGCTCCCGTGTTAAGACTCCTCCCGACTCCGCAGGCCTCCTGAGCGGCCTCGGCTTGCTGAGCCGCGAACCCCACCCCGCGAACACCTCCACCACGAAAGCACATCTTAGGCCGTCGACAAACGCTCGTGGTGAAAAAAACCAGGGACACCGACCAGCGTCCCGCTCGCCATGTCTGCGGCGAGGGTGCCCATGCATCGATCTCACTGCCCTCGGCAAACCACTTCTAGCTCGTTTCCGGCTCGCGCCGTACTGCCGTGGCACATCCAGTGGGCGGGGATACCCCCCCGTTCCCCACAACCTGACCCTAGCCCTGACGAGGCCGCCACCCGGGCTCCTGCTAAGGAGGATACTACACCCCGTCGCCAACGTGCCGCAGTGCAGGCCTTCGACAATGCCCCACAATGTTAGCGACGCCCTCGAGTCCCCCAAAAAATAAAAAAAGAACACAATGAAAAAAGCAAAACAAGTAAAAAAGAAAAGGAGGCCAAAAGACCAGAAGAGGAAAAATCAAAAAAATAACGGCGACATTCAACACCCGCTGGTCATTCCGCGCTCGCGGTGCTCTGTCGCGGGTGCCTTCGTCCTCGGCGGCAATTCGCCGCCGTTCATTCATCACGGGGAAGCGTGCGCATCGGGTGAGGCGTCGCCACACTGTGCTTGCTGTGCTTACTAAGCTGGTGCGCCGCGCGGCGGAGGACTCGCTCAGCGGTGACGCGTCCTTCGGCGCGAAGCCCGTGCTCGTTGGATCGTGGTACGTGGAGGCCTGCGCCCGCGTCCCGGAGTGGGGGGATTGCTAGCTGCCCTTCTGGCGGCTGTGGTGTCAGGTGCCTGTGCCTTTGTCTTTTCAGGCGGTCGTGAGGGTGCTCAGTAATGAACGCCACAAAGCCAATCGCGACTACGCTCCGCGAAAGATCGTGTCCTCGCCGTCTACGCCGCACCATGCGAATCGTATACTACCGCATGGTTTGGCTATTTGATCGCGCCGCTGCGCTCTCTTCGTGGACTGCCAATGTCCCTAGCATGCTTCTGCCGTACGGTATTGGCGGTAAATTGGGGGGCCCCCCTCCCTTTTCGAAGTCAGACGCCCGCTAGCGTCACGGAGAGCCCGGCAGAGCTTGTGTGCTCGAGTCGCTTTCGACTACTCCATTCGGCGACGTCAGACGTCGTCGTGTGCAGCCTGCCTCGCTCGGCTGAGGCGCGAGGCTTATCGTGTATCAATTAACACAGTCAGGATAATGTAAAAGGTGAGTGCGCGAGGGGGCCCACTGCCGTGTGTGCCAGTACAGGATCCCGCCTCCGTTCCAGTGTGGAAGATGTGGTAGAGCGTAATGTTTTTATTTTAAAACGGACCTTGGCACCTGCTTTGCTTGTAACATAGACGGCACAGACTGTTGCGCGTGCCCTGTTTTTTTTGCTTACTTAGATCCGTTAGAGCTCATGTTTTTAAGCTATTGTATCTTGTTGTATACATACCACTGTAATCTCCGTCCCGATGGTGTGCTCGTGCCGTGCTCCCTGTGCGCTGTGGCTGTGCGCCCAACGAGAGTTATATTTGGAGTACACTCGCAACAATGCATCTTCAACACAGTGCCGCCCGTTGGAGCGCGAATGCCCAACCAGGGCGTTGGTTTGGGGGTAAAAGAGGTTCCCCTAGGGTGGCATGTTGTTAATTTTATCCCTTATCCACCCCCAGAGCTGGGAAGGCGCCACCTGCGTCCTGACGTCAGCGGGGAGAAGATGGCCCGCTCAACTTGTGGAAAAGTGGCCGGGCGAATTCCTCGACTCCTCGTCGAAATCACAGCTTGTTGATGACCTCCGCTATACGTGGCGACCGGTGACTTACCGACTTGCTCCACAACAGGCTGTGCTCGCGATTCGAGGTGCGCAATTAGCAGCAAAAAACGGCTAGCACCGCACCCGAGAACTAGGGGCACACATACGGGCTTTACCCCCGGATTTACCCTGTCTTTTAGTGCAGAGGGTTGCGCTTTGGCTGAAAGTTGCTGCTGGCCATGAGCTTGAAGGCTGTGGCGGCCACATTCATCGTCGTGTGTGAACCACTGCGAAGGTCCTCGAAAGGGCGTATTCAACTCCTCGTACCGACCTCCTCGATAATAGAAGGGGAGCCATGCATCAGAGTTCTCCAGGGCAACTCAAACAACGCAGTGCATAATAAGCAACGCTCTCCTGCTCGCCTCGTACCTCCAGCCATTGCAGCCTTCTACCGTTCTGCCCCTCGATGATCGTCGCCGCTCATTTGCTGCAATAATCCTCCGCGCCATGTGCCCGCCCTCCCTTGCTCGTTTGCGTCGCCAACCCGACCGGCTACGTATCGATCAGTGTGTGCCATCAGCCGCACGGCTGGCCGCCAAATAAGAAACCAATGACTGACGCGGCCGAGCGTGGGCAATGATATGACGACGGGTTCGACGAGCACACGACACAACTCAGACCAGAAACACCCGGGGTGATGTCCTCACGGAACGCGGTGATTGTGGTGGCGTGTGCGGCGAGGCCGTGTGCCGCGGGAGTAACGAGGTGGGGGCAGCCCGTCGCAGCCCAGGAACACGTAGAGAACGGAGGCACGATCGGGTGCGGCACACCCGATCGGCGCAAGACCGGGTCCTGCGAGCCTGATCGACTAGTTCCAGCGCGGGCCGGCGCGAAGGTGCCTCCGCTGGGCGTGAGAACAATTTAGACCAGGGTATCCGCTCAGTTTTGCCGATGACAATCAGCCCTCGTTCAACGATCTCGCAAACGCGGCCGACGTTCGTCAGTGGCGGGGGTAGTGGGGAATGGCGATCCTCCTTCCGGCGTTCCGTTGTTGCCAGCAAGCTGGCGTGCGGCTTATTTAAACGGTAAACACCTCCGCCAGAAAAGACGACTCTTCCTACTCGGCCATCGGCCGCAACGAACACTTGCCTTTAGTCGTGCTTGGCTGTCTTTCTTCCAACGGCCACCAGCCTACAGCAACGGGAGTGGCTTATGCTGTTTGCAATGCGAGGTAACCGCCCCTCTTCCTCTGCCAGCGACCATACACCTGGGCCCTCCGACCGCACTCGACTCGTCTCTTCGCCAGGAAATCTTCCTGTCCTGACCAACACCATTTATTGGCTGGTTTTGGTTACCTTTGCTTATTGTCGCTTCAGAGCCCACTGGGCCCCAGATCACTGTTTCGCTATTTGTCACCTTACTATATGGACGAGGAGGCTCTGGGACACCCTATCTACCAAGTACGTTTCATGTCTCGCCACCCCACTCATTACTGCATCCGCCCGGCACTCACGGACCCGCGGCGCGCGCAGCTCCCTCGAGGGCAACGGCGTGGGGCACGGGCCAGTGTCCATTGTCTGCGCTGTGCCGCGTGCGTGCAGTCTCAAGTGCTGTCACGGTCGGGCAGCCAGGGCGTCATGAGGGGTCGTCGGCTGCTCGGGTGCCGAACTAAGACGCGACGGGGTCAAACGGCATGTATGCATCGAGGTACTGCGAGTCGGACTCGCGGCCGAATGCTTCATCAACGAGCACAATCATCGCGTTCGCAACGTGTCGTTCGGCCGGACTCCAACCTGCCAGGTACTTGGTGTTCTCCTCGTCTATCAAGAAGCCTCGATGACGGGCCGCTTTCCTCCCCGCCGGGCATCGCAGTACGCTAAGGTGCCGGCGCGCTGTCCCAGGCGATGATGCGTCGCGGGGGGCGGGCAGGGCGGTGGGGGGTGCCGCGTTCACTGATTTTTCCTGGGCTTGTGAGGGGGAAGGTGGGTCATCGTGCTTTTGGGGATCTGTAGCGATAGAGATTTCATGACTTATACCCTAAACTCATATAACTGATCTAATGTATTTATTGCACTCGCCCTAATCTGTCTAGAGTTCAACCCTGCGCGCACCTCGGGGCCGGGTGGGTGACGATTGGATCTGCAGGGGACGCCCTGTTTCACCTCGCCCAACCTCGTAAATATTCGCAATGGAGTTAACGGGCCTAAGTGGGTGGCCTAAATGGATGCGCGGTGCGGACCAGCGTAGCTGCTGATGATTTAGCTCTTAGGGACCCCTCGAACAGCGTCTAGACACTATATCTGTTTGTCTCTGGCTCTCTGAATTCATCGCGGAGTGTTGGGTGGTAGAGGTACGGGGTCATGGGTGTGATTACACACACACCGGCTGGGTACACGGCCGCTGCGAACTAGAACGCCGGAGATGGAAGCAGCTTTTTTTTTTTTCTACGTTTGCATCACACGCCACGCAGGTGTCGCGTGCTCGACTCTCGAGAAATCGAGACGCACCCTCTTTCGATCAGCTGGGGGTATCTCGATGCACGAGAGCGTCATTTTCTGGCCACAGAACTCGCTGCGATTTTATTCTAGTCCACGGATAGACAGAAACGGACACGCGACTCGGGACATGTGCACGAGCTAGGCAGTCTGGCGGAAGTCCAGTTTTGTTGAATCGGAGACGCGCACGCTCGCCAGTCGTGCATGAGCCGCCCAGTAGTGCCGTCAGCTGGCTCGGCCGCGGAAGCTCCAAGAGTCCACTCGACGGCTACCAATCTCATGTTTCTGCCAACAATTCTGCTATCTGTCGGACACCGAGGATGGCGACAGCGAACAGATAAGAGGGCAACTCCCAGCTCCAGCGGCACCAGCATTGTTGCCCGGGACGGAGACGCCTTATTTGGGAATTAGCACGTGCCGGCTGAGTGTCTCTCACCATCAAACTCTTCCGCACTGCTCAGCTTGTCCGCCAACACACCCCGACGTATTGCGACTCGCCACTCGCATCTTTCAATCTGCGCCAGAGGAGAGTACGCAGCGTCTGTAGGCAGCGGCGCGTAGCGTGTTCGAGCTCAGAAAGTGAGAGTGACGTGCAAGTACTGAGCGGAGACCATTCGGACGGTCATTTTCTGTGTCGGAGTGAGTGTCCCCCTTCTCGTTCTCCGCCACTACTCCGAGTCCATGCCCAATTCGCTCGCCCCCAACGACGAGCACGCCCGCTGACGCGTTCCCCACCATGGCCGCAGGTCCCAAGCCACCCGCCAGCGCTGTGCACGACCAGCGGCCGTAGTATCCCCGCCCCCGTCTGCGCGTCGCCTGAAGCAGCATGGCCCACGTAAGGGGACCAAGACCCCCGGCAGAGCAGCCTGCGCCCCCGCCCCCGCCCCCCGCCCTCCCCGCGTACCACCGCCGCCGTACGGCGCGCACTATGCGCCGATGCCGCCTGGGCGCGTACCCGCCGCCGTTCTACACGTTCGCGCCGATCCCGGACCCGAACCACGACCCGAATGCGCCGCCCGGCGCGCACCGCCCCAGCAGTACCTCATGTGCGTTCCCGCCGCACCCCGGCATGCTCTACGCGTATGCGCCCCCGCATGGACAAGGTGCGTCGTCGCCACGCGTCCCCTACCCGTGCGCGCAGTCGGGCTGAGCACCCACGCGCGCAGTGCTGCCGTACCCCCCCACCCCGGATACCCGCCGCCCCCCGCCTGCCCCCGCCGCCGTTCCTCGGCCAAAGAGAAAACAAGTCAAGATGGCGGTGAGTCCTTTATACCGAGAAGTCGATGCCCGGCGTCGGCCGTCGTCGTGCCAGGGCGGCGGGTCCGTCGTGGAAAAGCTGAAACAACCTGCATATTTGCGTGGGCCCCACGCTAGGCAGCGTGGAGCGGACGACGGCACTCACCCTGCTGCCGTCTGTCATCCCTAGCGCAGCCGCGCAGTACGGCCGCTGCCATTCCGCGGCCCTGGGTTCCTGGCAACCAAAAATGTCGTCTGTCCCGTCCGCGTCAATGTCCGCGCGAGAGAAACTTGAGCCGGACATCGCAAGAGATTTTCGGCCAATCTGCCTGTGTTCCGGGGTTTGTTCGTCCCCGCCGCTGACGTGCCTCCATCTTGCAGTGTATAATGAAACTGTGCGGCGGCCTGCAAACGCTGCGACGACAGCCGGCCGTGTGAGCGGTGCCAGAAGTACGGCCTGACGGACTCGTGCGGGCGTCGACGGCCAGCGCAAGGGAAGGAAGAAGGGGATCAAGCGGGGGCCGTACAAACGCAAGCCCAAGCCCGCCAACGGCGATGGTACTTATCAAGGTACGCACGCGCACATGGAGGCTGCTTCCGGCCATCGACAGCTCACAAGGGTTCGCTATCACGGCAGAGGTTCCTACTCCCAGCAGCACCGACAGAGGAAGGCGAAGCGAGCGGGACTAGCCCCGGCGCCCTATGCGATGGCCCCTCCGCCGCCGCCGCCGCCCCACGAGGCCTACTACCCGGCGCCCTACTACTAGCCCCCCACCCGTACGCCCCGCCGCCGCCGCCCGGCCACGACGCCCAGGCGCACGCCCCCGAGGGCGTGCCCAACGGCGCGCCGCACCCCGTCCAGCCGTACTTCCCGCTGCACCCGCGGTGTGTACCCGCCGTACCCGCGCACAGTACGCGCCGCCGGTCGCGTACGCCGCGTGCCACCCGCTCTACGCCGCCCCGCGGTCATCTCGCCGCCGCCCGCGGACAGCAGCAAGGCCGCCCCCGCGGCGCAGGAGAACGAGACGGCGACGCCGAAGAGCAAGAAAAAGGCAAGGGCGAATAAGGGCGGCGACGGGCCCGCGAAGAGCAAGAAGGCGAACGGGCGAGGCGGCGCATGGCGCGGAGGCGGGGGACGACGGCGGCGCGGCGAACGGGTTCCCCCATGAGCACCCTGCTGGAGGAGGAGCCCCGGAGCTGAACGGGCGCCGAGAACGGACACATGGTGTCCCCTGTTTAGTACGTTGCTGTCCGCTGGTGAGCGATTCTGTTAAGGAGGACCCTGCCGCTCTGGCTATGATCCATCGGGACAGGATCGATCAAATCCGTCCTCCCTCGTCGGCTACGCTGTCATCAAATGTCGCGACAGCCGTGGCATCGCCTCCTCCCATACGTATGTTAACCTTTCCGTCTCGACTTTTCGGACCTCGACTTCTCCTTTCCGACGCTATCCGCTGGTTCATTTGGCCACCAACAGGGGTGGATGCAAGTCTGTCGCTGTTGGTGATAACATCGTCAAATGACCACGGATGCCGTGTGGACCATTCTTTTTGTACTATAGATGGACTACATGGCACCCGGCTTCTGGGTCGGAGCGGCTGCCAGATGGGTCTGGTGCGTTTTTCCAAGGTTCAGGTGATTTTCTCTCTCTCTCTCATCTCTCGTGGCGCTGTATGTGTGTACGAGTAGACAACGGGCTTCTCTTCGGCTCGTTGTGGGCTGTGCAACGGTTCCAGTTCTCTCCGTGTGTAGCTTCGACTCTCTCCGTTATCTGTACTTGTACAAAGCGTCTCACCGAGGTTATGGTCTTGTATATGCCTTCCCCTCTATCTGTCTATGTGCTTTCCTTAAAAAACTCGAAAAAAACACAGGCTTGCTACAAGGTTTTGTTCTATGCGTATTTATCACAGAATGCCGTACCCTGTACCATATGTATGTACCTCGTCGAACAATACGAAACACGTCGATCTGTCCGCCACACACGGCCGCGAAGACGATTGTTTTCGTAGGCTTAGTCCGATTGATAGATGGAGGCCGCCTCGGAATCACGCAGGAGGTCAGGCATTGGTCTTCTGCACCCCCCCTGCCGCCAACGCATCTTCGTGCCCTGAAACTACCGCCGCGGCTCGCTCGCGAGCTGGCCTATGAGAGCCTGTGCGCAGCGGCCGGATCGTCTCAGGGCTGTCCGCACCCACGAGAGGCTGTTATTTAGAGCTGACCGCGTGAGAAGGCGGGTGGCCTGCGTGCACGCGTATACACAAGGCCAGTGACATCACTGGGATGCGTTCGCTCGCGATCTCGGCAGGGAGGGCCCCAGAGGTAGGACAGGACGAGCGGGGCCCCCGCGTGCGGGCAATTTGATAGCTCGACGCGCGCGCCCCCTGGCAGGAGCGCACGGTGCGCGCTTGGGGAGCGGCGGATTGACGTCCCCTGTCTGCAATTTAGGCATGTGTGTAATTGACAGCGGGAGATTCGCGGTCGTGCCTTGCCTGAGGCGTCCCGAGATTAATATATCTGCTGCTAACGCGTTAGAAAGAAGCATGGGAGAGACTCACGGTCTTTTAGAGCGGAGGCTTAGCCGGCGGCGTATTGGCCATATAAGCGAGATATTGCTCTCACGATTGCATATATGCCAATATGATAGCGAGCTGCGCGGTCACATAGAAGCCTTTCAATGGCTTGTAACAAGCCTCGGATTCAAACTCAGTATCTAACTTCGCAGGGTCTTGTGAGCTAAAACGTGGCTCCACTACGCATATAAGAGATGGGATTTACTTACAATAATTGCTGAAAGCCGGTACCACGAGCATCTCTTGAACACACCGACAAAACCTGAACAACCTGGCGAGAGCGCGTCGCAGGCGCGTCTATCCACGTGGCGCCGTTATTTGCCTCGAGCAAATAAAGACACGGCCGGAAATTTCGGCGAGCGCGCTCGTTGGAAAGCGAGCCTGTTCTCCACCCAACACCAACACTTTGCCTACTCATCTCTTTCTACACCCACCACCATGTCTGCTATTCGTGCTCTCCGTCAAGTAGCTGGATCCTCGAGCCGCAGCCTGGCCGCTCGTGCCTCGACCCGCTCTTTTGCTAGAGCTGCGGTCCCCGCGTTCCGCTCGACGGTCGCGCCTGCCACGCGGGCTTTCTCGGTTTCGGCGCGGAGGTTGGGAGAGGGTTCCAGTGAGTAGCCATTTATTGGATGATGAGAAACGTGTTTGTTTATCATCATTCGCATTGCAGCTGATGTGACTCTCACGCAAAAGCTCGCTGAGGAGCTCAAGTACGAGAAGGAGGCTGCTTCATCTGCCGACCCCGACTTTTTGAAGGGCTTCAAGGCCCAAGGTGTCTGGGAGGTGTGCACGTCTGTCACTACGCCATCATTCCGCGTCTAACATGCCACGTAGATCGAGACGACGTTACCGCCCGCCCCTAAAACGATGAAGTCGCGCTCTCCAGGAAGTTCGGCAACGGAGACGTGTGTAGCATGGTCACGTCATATAAGCACCCACTGATCATCTTTGCACCAGTATCCGCACTGATGTTCTCTATCGCTGATATCCAGGCCGAGCAAGAGAGTGACTTTGAGGAGCTTGAGGAAGGCGAGAGGCTTCAGAGGACACCAGCCGGCCGCACTCTTACCCAATCCGCTGTTCATTCGCTATCACCAAGGTTTGTATCGTTAATTTGCAGTATTGATTGTGCCGCTTATATGCTTGCTATAGGACGGCGCGTCGGGCGCCCTCCACGGTCGATGCCATGTGCCAGGATGCGAACGTTCGTCACGACAACATCTCGTAACCCAAAAAATACCCCGACGCAAAAACTGGCACGGAACTGACTGCAGAGGCTGACTGGAACACGTCGCGACCAGCCCTCTACATTGGCCCTCAGGTAAGTGTACAGTAGTTTTACAGCTCACTACTAACCTGTAATGTCGCTCATATATCTCCACAGTGTCGATACGCGCTCGACGTTTCCGTTTTCAGGAGGAGTTCGAGAAGTTCCTCCAGGAGCGTGGTATCAACGACAGTCTTGCCCTGTTCGTTCCCGAGTACGCTGAGTACAAGGAGCAGAAGGTGTGTTACTCCGCAATCCAGCCTTGGAAGCATACTACATCATCCCATCAGCAGGAATACGTCGGCTGGTCTCCAGAGCGTGAAGAAGTTCATCGAGGCATAAAAGCTTCGACGAATTTTTTTTTTTTAAAACGTATCGTATAGCCGTACACCCGCCGTGTTACATAATTGCTCCTAATTACATGCCACATCTCCACCCTGCTCAGACAGAACTCGTGTCACATCCGCCCGATAGATAACTTCGTGTTTTCACCTTTCCGGCTGGTGACCTGCTATGACAGCCGAAGTGCCGAGCGCCACAAAGCTTCGTAGTATCTAAGCGCACGAGTACTAAATTCGCCAGCGAAACGCGACTGAATTGTAACTCAGCACTCAAACTCACCCCGCCATGCGTCCAAGCTGTTCCTTCCAAGCTGATAAACTTTCGTAGTTGGACATGGCGTGCGATACAATCAGCCAAGCTCAGTGAACGCGGACGGTACATTGGTCGTACCAATATCAGCTACGATGTAATACTGTTTAGTGCCTCTCCATGACCCAGTACGGAATCATCTCCTTAGGGACATCAGGCCACGACGGGAACGGGCAACAATCACGACCTGGGTGAGAGTAAGTATGTACGTCGTTACATGAGGAATGCTCGTGCTCACATTTCTGTCGTCATCAGCCTATCCCCAGTGCCTGCATACCAGGGTAGAGCCGATGACATGACAACAACAGCCTTGAGTCTGAAATACAAGTCACTGAGCTCTGCTGGTCTTCATACGACGCACACTCTGAACCCTACGTATACGCGTTTTCCAACTCCATCAGGAGCGTCGAACTTCTCCAAACGCCAGAACAATATGCACTCTTCTATGTCGCCTCCGTGAGGACCAAAACGGCCGGCCTGGGAACAGGCCTGCTCTTCCACGGGAGTCCAGCCAGCCAGAGAAGTTGTTGCTTTGGTTCGTACAGGCAGACGCGGTGGTACTTCTCCTCGGGAATGCTCTCCCGGAAGCATGGCCCACTACTCACCACACATCGTAAGAGACCCACAGATAGGTTGGAGCTCGGGGCACTCATCGTTATATTGTGTCGGCAGGGTCGGGACCGAGAGAGCAGCGACCGTGACGGACGCCCCCTGCCTTTGGGACGTGGCCCGTACATGCCCCGAGGCCCTTGGCGGGAGAGGAGCGCGGGGGTGTATGTAACGGGTCGACGCTCATTGTGTGTGTTCTGTAAGAGTGCAAAAGTGTGGGTCTGGTGCTGGAGAGAAAGGCAGGTCGCCCTAAGCTATATACTCGACCCCTCCCTTCAAGAGCGCGCCTCGTGTTGGGTGCATCAAGACAGGTGAGTGCCAAAGTTGTGATGGCGGGTTCCCACATCGCTTGCTTACAGACCCTTGGCAGACTCTCGACTGGTCCTCATTTCATGCCCAGCGGCGGTGTACGTCAGACGATGATGAATTTAGTATGCTTCATGCACGTTTCTCTATGCAAGGACGTCACTCATATTGTTTACGTCTAGACTTTCGGCAGGCTTTCAACAACACACATTCCCCAAACTTTCTCAGAGGCGTTAATCATAAAGGCACGAACACCGCTCCACTTTCAAGGAGTGGGTCAATACACGCTGTCTCGCAGTCATAAACCATAAAAATGACAGGTCCCCCCAATGCTGTTGGAAATACACGGTGAAGAGGTTTAATGCAGGGCAGTCATCAGTGCTGGAGCATTATGAAAATGATGCACGTTTCTAGCAAAGGTACGTTGACTTTTTGAAGCATTTTTGGGCCGAGTATCTCGCCTCACATGACGAAGTTTGATTATATTCTAGCCCCCGTAACGTGTAATAGGCGTGTGCTAATTTGCCTTCATACATACAAGTTGTCTGTGGCGATGTAGGCTCATAGGTGAGCAAACGAAATCCAATTCAAGGTCTTTGGATTTTAGTAACCACGCTTGGTGGGGAAAGCAGATGAAGAAGACCGCGGTCACGTTGAAACCTCGCTCATTGTAACCCTACGGTCACACGGTTTCCCTTTCATCATCACCTTTCCATATTCGGACCATCACATTCTATATTAGGAAGCTTCTCGGACATGTCTCGGACTTTGCCACACATACTTACGCGTCGCCTTTCGTGTCGAGGGACTCCTTAGCCTCCGTCTCCGACCACGAAAAGGTATGACCCTTTTTACATTCCTTTGGTGTTATGCTGTACTGAGCCTCCGTCTGGCCCCGACCACGAAAGAATACATCTCGTTCCTGTTCGTTTATCCGAGTGTTCTCACGCCGTCGAGCCGCTGGCTGGGTTCCACTTTTTTTTTGAACAACGAGACGAGCCGTTTTCATGTCGCACCGTCATGTGGCCTACCGATTACAGATACCCACCGCGTATCTCAGCGTCCCTGGACGCCTCGACGCGCTCAACGACAGTAAATCCGCCCTACTGTAGACCGCCAAACTGTCACAACGCGGTCTCTCGCAGCAACCTCCCGTTTTTTCGAGCAACCGCACCCGTTCTCGACACTGGACGATAACGAACTGCCCAACGTACTCTTGGTGTGGGATCCCCCCCCCCCTTCCGCCACTCACACCGAGCGTAGCTTCAAGTGACTTGCCGAACACTCGAAGAGCTGAGAGAGATAGAAAGAGACACGAGTACAGACGAAGACCCGCTAGACGGGAAAGTACGCTCTCATTCCTTGTCACCGATCGTTCCCCCTTCCCCGACGTCGTCCGACTCTTCTTCTGAGGACGAAGGACTCCAAATCGCACGCATAACATACACCCAGAATGGACTCTACGAAGAAAGTCGCTACTGCCCAGAGCTCGGGGACGAAACACCCCCCCACGCTAACGATCGGCACTGTCACCCCAGAAGAGATCTCCCTTTTTCGAACGCCACTGCAGATACCACTTCCTCGCCGGAAGGTCGCGGAGGGACGACCAGGTCACCACGATCGCATCCGGCTTCCAGGACCCCTTGATTCAAGACTGGTACTTCAACGACTTGAACAAGTGGAACGCCATGAAGTTTCAGCGACTTCATGAAGTCCTTCAGGAAGAGGTGGTTGAAGAAGAATTGGGAAAAACGAGATACGCACCAAGATCACTCGTTCGAGACAGAAGGACGACGACGCCTTCGACGAATGGCTTGA
>JAOCPU010000119.1:0-17747 GCA_035772785.1 Phlebiopsis flavidoalba
AAACTTGAAAATTGACCCTGCAAGCATTCGGGTCGTTATGTTCGTTACTAATGCACACTATTCTACGGTATATAAAGGCTCAATGGATAAGCCGCGATGAGTAGATGATCTGTCTGACAGGCGCTCCGAGTCCGTCCGATACGTATCCGCGCGCCCCAGTGGGGATCGAATCCTGCGAAGGATATTGCTGTGTAGGATAAGCTAGTGAGGGATAGAGGGATCTAGGGAAATGGAGAAATGATAATTTTCTGGCTTTAACGTTATCGCATAGAGCGCCTCGTATATAGCGTGAGCTCGGCAGACTTCAAGATCTCTAGTGACTTGGACCTGGACGCGATACGACTGTCGCAATTGCTCAAATGGCTCTCATCGCAATCAGTGGGCCACGGCCCTTGGAGCCACCGCCATCCCGCAGTATGATCTCAAACGAGTTCTGGGATGCACATCGGCGCAAGAACCGGGAGCTTGCCAATGCCGAGCTCACTCACGGAGCTTCTCGCGAACGGAAATTGAGGGCAGGTAAGCCTGACAGCGCACCGAGAACACACGTCCTGCAGAGCAGGTCATTCAAACCGCGGTATGCACTTGGTGACTAGTACACAAATGTACTGACCCATTATCCATTGCTATCAGGGCAGTCTGACTTGGGTGCGTCCCGTGAAGAAGGGAATCACTAATTACCCGAGGTTGGACATGCGTCACCAGGCAATTCCAGTCGAAGATAATCCCCCCCCCATGGCCAGGTCAAAGCCTCCGACACACGTCCTTTTTCTCGCACCCGCGACGGTGCTCCCGAAATATGGGGTGATTCCGGCAGCGTCTCATACTTTCAGGCAATCGAAGACTGCCCAGATGCATTTCCCCCACTCTATTCAGTTCACCCTCCAATGGCACCGGTTCCAGCTCTGTCTATGATTCCGAAGATCTCAACATGTCAGAAGCCCTTCGTGTCGAATCCCTACAAGTTTCACATACCTGCGTGAACCGCCTCAAGACAACCTCCTCTCTTAACGACGCATGGCTCACCCCCCCAAAACCATTCAGCGCCTCCGTACACCACCTCAGAAGCCTGTCGATTCCATTGACGATGAAGTTCTGAAACAGTCTCTTGACTGCTGGCTTCGAGGCAAAGGCTCTGCGAAGCAGTACTCTAGCATGCGCAAGTGTTTCAGTAATTCCACCCCAATGCATACTGCAAACGTGGTCCAGACCGAGGTCCAGAAGTTGACCGGTGTATTTCCGGTGCACAACGGCATGTGCATTAATGGCTGTCTTGACTTTGTAGGCGAGAGAATTCAAATCGTGATTTTTGTCCCTACTGTGGTGAACAGAGGTATAAATCGGTCGTAAAAGATGAGAAACGCGTCCGTCGGCCGCCACAGGAATCTCTCTCACAATTCCGTTAGACCCACAGGTACAGGCAGCTTGGCTGTTTCCTCTCGCGAGAGCGTGTGAAGGAGATGAGCTATCGGCGCGGGGCCACACCCCAGGTCTTGGAAGGCCATGAGGCAAAGCACGAAGGTTTTCCACAACTCAGCGACTAGATTCATGGCATTGAGTACGTTGAAGCCGTCCAGGTGGTGACATTAATTTGGACCGGGACCTCACAATGCCAAGAATATCAACCCCTTCCTCTCCCCTGAATTCCGGCATCCATTGGTGACGTCAAAACAGTCTGGTCAATAGTGACCGCAATTCCGCACTCTATTGCCCAACCTCGAACTTTGCGGGCGAGGTGTCAAAGAAGAATTGGAGGGGAACCATTTCATCATGGAGAAACCCGGTCTTCACTTCATAGTATTAGGGGGACTTATGGATTCTGACATGGACATGTACAAGTGAGAATGTTGAGACTCCTGATAGATCGGATATGGGGACTACTGTATGGTACATGTAAACTTCACCGGTTCTTCAGGACGCGACTCCCCACAAAGCGGATGGCATAGGACAGGGTACTGATTGTTGCGGCGTGCCCTAGCCCCTGGGGAGAGAGACCGGTGCAGAGGTCAACATCGCTTCTGGTGTCCGTCTTCGTCTACCTGAATGATGGGGACACCGGAGCCAATGTCGACGCGTTAACAAGCAAACAAGGCAGCCCGGTAATAGATGTGACACATACGAGACAGCGTACTTCAGCGGGTTGGGGGCTCGGCCGACCCGTCGCGCGCGGCGCCGCGTACCAGCTTGCGTTTTCCACGACGGCGTCGTCGCCGCCATCCGGGCGGGCAAACCCGCGCCACGCGCTCTTCCTCGACGACGACACCTTCGCGACCCCCCCGCGCGACTTCTCGGTCATCCCGCACGACGCCTCGGCGCGCAGGCCAAACGCGGCCTTCGCAATCCATGGCTACAGCGTGTTTAGTTTCCCGTCCGCTCCGGGGCCGTTACGTCCGCAGCAACGCGCAGCGCGCGCACATGGCGTGAAGCTATGGAAGGAAACGCGCGTGGGGCGAACGCGCGCGCGGGCTGTGTGTGTGGAACAGCGAGTGGCACCCGAGTTCATCTAAATACATACTAAATAAGCGCTTGAGGTAAATCTAAGTAGGTACGTGCGCTTGTTATACTACCTCCCAGGGGTGCGCACACATGCGCACCTCCATTATCCCTTTGCCTCAAGCTTTCTTCTCTTAATCCACCCACAGCCCTCAAAACTAAACTTCCCCAAGCCCCATGAATAAATATTGGTCTAGAGATAACGAATGCGTTCACGGGATTCGTTGTCCTGGGGCGTCTGTTCCACGCAGTGAGTAAGTAGTAGTACGGCCCAGAGGTATCAAGGAGTATGTGATCTGCTCACCTTTGTGCCCATATGAGTAGATATTTCTCTAGCCAGAGACTAGAGCTCTTTAATGGAATAATCACTGTTGCTGTCCTCTTCACGAGCATCTTGCCCCGCGCATCTGGCCCCGCCTTGGCTCTGGGTCGGAGACCCAGAAGATTTAAGACCATTATTGTTTGGTCGGACGATCTACAAGCATAGACGAGAGCTGAGATGGATGTAACGGAACGCTCTCCTATTTTCTAGGATCCAAAGTGTGTTACGAGCCAATTTGCGCCCAGTGTGGGACCTGAGGAAGTGGTGGCCCTAGACACCTCTGCCGTTCTCTCCAAGGCTATCGCGTACTCCTGTAACATGATAAGCACTTTCGGCTTAATTTTTAGTATAGAAACATTCTCTCACAGCTTTGGTGAGAGAAATGGTTGGTAAGACGATGGTCAAGTTACCGAAGGGATGGTCTTCGCGAGGTAGTTCGTGAGTTTATCTTCACAAGCATCGTTTCTGACATGGTTTCCTGAACGAGGTTACGGTCGGCGAACCAGCAGCAGCACTAGAGTAGCCATCGCGTTCCGAAC
Organism: Phlebiopsis flavidoalba; assembly: GCA_035772785.1. NCBI lineage: Eukaryota > Fungi > Basidiomycota > Agaricomycetes > Polyporales > Phanerochaetaceae > Phlebiopsis > Phlebiopsis flavidoalba. The sequence continues at coordinate 3,355 of JAOCPU010000119.1, forward strand.
AAATTTTGAGCATGGCTGTAAACCCAGGTCGTGCTCGACCTTGAATCGGAGCCTACCTACAACGTTCGGTTTCACGTGGGAGAAGGAATCCAACTATTCAGACGCAAAATACCCGGATTATGAGAATTAGCAGAGCGGTAAAATATCCGATGTAGGCAAGATGGACACGACGGCGACAGGAGAGTGCGATAAGTCATCTAAATATTCCGTTCTTACAAGTGAAGATGGTCACTGGGTAGGCAATCAAGTTTTTACACAAGGTTCGGAAACTGGCTCAAACGCTCTTCCGGCCACCACCGTTATAGTCGAGCAATGGGAAAAACGATTCGTGCGAGGGAGCAAAAAGGGTTGACCGGGCCGATAGCTTGTGTCGCATCTCCACAAGATGAATCCACTTACTGTGATTTGAACCCATGGGAATTTCCCCACCACCAGACAGTACCTGCTTCTTTGACGTTCCGAGCACCGGGGATCGTGCCTGTTTTGTATATCAGTGCGTATTGCTCTGCAACATTACTCTTCCAGAGCTCCACTTTATTGCTGGCTGCCTTCGCAGATATATGAAAGAGATGAACCTCGGTTGTTTTGATGAGCAAGGCCCGTTTAGGTAGGTTTATTCCGGGAGAATTTGCGTCGTCCTTCATAGGAATGACTAACCTCAAAGAGAGCGACTGAGGGGAAAGACTGTACGCCCTCAGATGTGTAGTCATGGGCTGGTTACTCACATTATTCGCATATCTTTTCCATCATTGCATGCAGGGACCTTGCGTTATAGTGTGCCTGGAAATTCACTATCATGTGCATGCTCCTTACCCAATGTACGTGCATGATTTGAGATGTAATCTGCGTCTCAAAGCGGAAGTGATGATTCCGAGGCAGAGTAGATATAGCATTTTTTTGAACACTGAAGCCTTTGTTTGACCATGCCGCCTACACCGTCAATTCCGAGTGAGTGTGTTCAACTCAAGCACATATTGTTATAGCCGCTATCAATGGGAAACAGTGTATGTTCATTCACTTGGAGGGATGTCCATTTAAATTAAAGCTTGCGACACCGGGGCAAGGGTTTTTTGCACTCGCGCAGTAATGTCACATCTGCCCACTAGGCTAGCGCATGGGAAATGCAATCCTATTAAAAATTGTGTCGGGCCGTCATGACCATGCTACGTGCACAATTTCTCAACCGGGAATTACCCACGTTACGTACGCGTTTCTTCTTCCCATACATTGGACGTGTACATCGTCAACAACGAACGCTATTCCCAGATTCGAATGCTAGAGCAGCGTCCCCGGAATTCTCTGACCGATATCTCTTCTTGATCAGAACCATTGTGACCAACGTTACCCTCATCTCGTACTGGGGTTTCAATCTGCGCAAACGATTTATGCGTGCCCTTTATTGCTGATTGCACTACGCTCTTGACATGAGGCGATGTTGTGGCATATCCGGTGGAGATCTTTTTCCGCGCGTGTCAAAAACCGATGATTTTTCCTCGGTTCATCTTGCCTCAATATAAACGGTCTGTCGGTGAGGTGAGTGTTTTACTTCATCTTCTGAGACATGTCTGGGAGCAGGAAAGGTGTGCGAGAGCAAAACGCGCAATTGGTCCTTCACAACACACACACATGCGCGCGCGCGTGCCCCAACACACGGAGGGGAGATTCTGTGTGTAGGATATCATATCTATACACGGAAAAGCGTATTCAGTAATACTGTGTACATGCAATCCGTCCTTCCCTTTACACGGGAAGGTTTCCTATTGGACCGGAATAACCCTCGCCTTTGTTCTGTTCTCATGTGGAGCGACATCCGTGAGAGCCCGTGGTATTCGTGCATTGCCGGGCGCCCTCGCGCGGAATTTGAATTCTCAAATCCCATGCCATACAATAATTATATAACGAGCTGCCCACCCGTAGCGCAAAACTATACCGCTCTACAACGCACCTTTCTGAGCATTTGTCATCAAACCTCCTGTCGATATGAGCAATGACCCCGATGGTAGGGACTCAGGGCTCACTGACGAGTCGGAGCTCCACCAAGCCCTTGGAGCTGAACTGCTTAGCATAGCGTGGGGTGTGGCAGGGAAGGTCAGTTGAATTTGGTTCTGAGACCAACTACATAGTTATCAACATATCTTCAGGGCTTATCTGTATTACATGGAGCAATCTATCATGCTCTCTCCGCACACATCGGTGGTGTATCAGGGGAACTTGAATATGCGATTGTGTCACACCTTGCAAGAATCATTGCCGTGTTTGTTTCGCATGAGCGATCGGCCAATTCTTCGCTTATTTGTTTTCCTACAACTATTGGACATCCCCGGTGAGATCTCGGGTCTGGATAGCACGCGTAGGGCCCTACTATCCCTTATGGATTGTGAACTGCCGGTGAGCTCTCGTATCCGCGTTGGCAGGTCCTTCAGTGCTGATGTTGGCTTTGCATGACCAGCACTTCGCACCACAGATTCACATGTGCGACGACGAGGCCGCTGTTCTTGGAGATCCGGAATACCGTCACGTGTATGCTCAAGATGTATTTTAGCTCGGTCCAACCTTGTCAACCTTCTTACATGTCGCAGTCGCCCCTGTTTGTATTGAACTTCCAAGTGTCAGTGTCCACAAGTCCAAGCGCTGTGCTACTAAGTGAATGCGGCTTGTAACATATGGTTTCACTCGGATCAACATAAGCAATGTTATGCTCGAATCTACCCGCGTACCTAACGCTGCGCATGCTCTCGAGTACGGTGCGCGTATGACTTAGATACCGGCACTAAGTGCGAACTAGAGGGGCTGTAGTGTGTCATTATTACGTTTAGATAGGATAGTAAACGTAGGGAAATGAAGCACGTTCGACATTTATTAGTTCATTCTTCTTACTTCCCGAGGGATAGCGTGTACATCCTAGCGCAAGGTGTAGTGGATACCTATCTGAAATTCATGCGCAGGGGGAGAGGGGGACATCGTGGAGATGTGACTACTGTGCATCCGCTTGTGGAGGTGCGCCCTCTAACTTGCGAAGAGTACTGCGATAAAGCCCAATGACCACCATGGTGAACTGGACGCGAGTACATCAAACGCCGCCGGTAAGTTTTTGGGTCCCTCCGTATCCATCGAACATTTTCGTTGAGGGCGTATGCTTCCGAGTCATCGTCAAACTAGTTGTCTTTTTTCTCCGCGCTGCCCCCGACAGCCCCTATTACACTCAATCCTGAAGCGCTTAAAAACATCCCCTGCGTATTGTCATTCGTAGGCCAAGCGACATGAGCCATCTGTGTTTGACCGCGACCCACCATACCGCTTGACCAATTTATGCCGGCAGCGAACGAGATCGGGCCCATTGACGAAGCCGTTGCATCCTAAATAAATGGAACACCCCATGCCATTTCGCGATTCGCGCCCTTCTCTACGTATTATTGTGAGTTGCACGATGCACAAAAATGACGCATCCTTTTACCAGAGCCCCTCTATCCAGGGCTCTGCCTCTCAGTAAGAGTTTTTTCGCATGCCCCCATTTACCAGAGCCCACCAAATGTGAGTTTGCAACTCTGTGTATCGGACCAACCACTGACTCCGCGCCTCAATCGGCGTCATCTTCGCGGAGGCCACGTCTGCTCCGGAAAATGGTGACGAGCATTTCACGGTAGCTCGTGAACACGTGGGTAGCAATGATGGATGCGGCGGAATTGGTGTGCAACCTCCCCGCGGCCCCCTGACCGGTTTCCCCATATCCGCATCATGTGAGGTGGCCCTTTGATCACCAAATGGCGTCAGGAAAGTCCGGCCAGCGATGGACTTTACTACCGGGCCGTGTAAATTGTGACACTAACCGTAGATGCTCTACCTTTGATTATAATGTATAACGTGGACCCAACCGCGCAGACTATATCCGGATTCATCGCGGTCACTATAAGCGCAAAGGAAAGCTGAGGTTGAGAAAGTGTAAGACCAACTTCAAGGTCGGAAATATCATTGTTCCTTATCAAAGAGCGCGTTACCACAAAATCACGCATGTGAGAACAGATTATTATTTGTGTGTTGTGTGCTTTCAACTCCGGATGGGGTAAAAAATACCTATGAGGTCTCGGATACGTCTGATATATCATGGAGAGATGGTCCATAAGCACTTTCCGTGTCGGTAAGCTCAAAGTAGTTCGCAGTTTCCCGCAACACGGTGGATAGCTGCCGGGCAGAGGTTGATTTGCAATAAATTAATACACTTGTACGCGACGAAACATAAAATGATATCATCGCCTTGTCCTCTCCGTAGGCATATCGGTTTTGTAGCGTGGCTAGTAGTCTCATGAGATGTGAATAATGGGGCTCAGGCATGAACGCCTTCAAGGTGGGGTCACGGATAACCTGTCTTGCGAATTGCAGGTGAGTGCCTCGGTAGCGGCTTGACGGCCCAAAGCGTGCAAAATGTATCTGAATAAATCAAGTGATAGATATGAGGCGACATACATAATGGAGATCTGCTTGCCTTACCCTTCATGCTCTGTATTCCGGAGTGGGAGTTACGTATTGTCCACGGATATTGAGCCCTTCTATTACGCAGGTTTGACCAGTGTTTGCATCGCAGCATTTGCTCTTGACCACCTTTAAAACATAATTCATCTGCTTGCCTTTGAAGAGGATTGGCATTGCAAAGGAAAATCTGGATTTGTTCAGGACCGTGCTTTTAGAAATATGAGGCGTAAAAAAATGCATACAGAGCACGCTATTCAAGGCGGGACGCCAGTCTTGTAAAACCAATGTAACGATGTCGGCTGCGTTGGGACAAACGCAATCCGTTGACGCGGTATACTTGCAGTATGTGGGTATTGAAGGCAGGGCGTGTGCCTTTGCTGAGGGGGCTTGGGACTGTACAACGACGACACGCATGCCTTTAACCAAAAGGTACGATGTGAAGTCAACTCTTTTGTATCCGACTTCGTGTAGATACCGCGATTACTTCACAGGGCTTCGATCAGTGAACTATACTTGCAGGGAGGCTGAAACCTTATCAGCCTACGTTGGAATACGTACACAAGTTGGCGGATCATAGATGGAAAGGAGGGGGACCTCGGACTACAAAATGGGGAGCAATGAACCGGATCTCTGTTATACGCAATATGCATGTTAAGCTCTGCAGTCAGCGAAGCCAAGATTTAACTCACAGTGTGGTCCGACGTCCAGGGGATAAATATGTAAGGACGTAGAGAGCTCCTTGAACGTATCCCAGCGTAAGCTTCATTGTATTTACACTCACATGAAAAACGCATCCCCAAAGTATGGTAATTCATCATCCGAGATGAAGGGTGAAGTTGATTACAACGACGAAGCATATTGCTATCTAGGACCGTACTAAGCTTTAGTAAAGAATTGAATTGCTCACGAATGGTGTGTAGGTTGGGTATCGCTTCCATAACAAACCCATTTAGGTCCGCACGTGAGTAAACGCATTTGTCTGGTCGAAATTGACCAGGGTGTACTTCCATAAAACCGGGGAAAAACTCCAGCGAATGTATGACCACGTACTCACAAATTGAGCATTCTGTGACCTCCAATGCAAATGAGACAGCCGTTTGAATCGCGATGTGTGAGATCAATAGAATTAAATGGAATTAAGCTCTAACTAACTCCCGTGGACCACTGTTTACACGTAACGTAAATGGAGCCGTGATTGAGACAGTAGTTGAGATCTGAATGACATTGCCAATACATTGCTGCATGGTGTGAGTATGAACGATCCTAATCAGCGGTAAGTTGTAACATCTCCCGAGCCACCGTTTCACAATACGCGGAAGGAATTCCGGAACCAATTGGTTTACATCATACGGAATTGGAACGGGATGCGGTATGGCTCAGGGCATACTGAACACACAATTGCGGCCCGAATTGAGACCATTCCTCGGTGTGAGAAGGAAAATCGAATGACGGGAGGTTAAGCGCTTCGTATTCCGGAGTTATTTGTGAAATTCCAAACCTTCGCAGACTTCATCTATTCCGAAAGGGGCTGAAAGATCTACCGCTTCCATTTGAGTGTGTCTGGGGCTTCCGCCTGAACCTGTGATGTAATTTGGACTTCATCGCGCGGAGTACAATCTTCAACAACCCACGCCCCGCCCCCAAGATTACTGCCCAAATTAAATGCTGTGATTATGGTCCTCTATCCTAGGCACCACGGATATGTGCATAAGTCATACCACGAAGGAATATCTGGCGTGACTGAAGTTCCGCTGCCCGGAGGGCTCCCCTTTGCTTCGAAACTGGGTCTGAAGACACCTACGTGCATAGGTTGACACAGGCTGTCCACCGCCAATTGGTCAGTGTTTGAACAGGTATGTGCTGCCAAAAGAAACGGAAATACCGCACGCTCATTATTCTGCGTGGTCTGTGCTCATAAGCAGTGTATCACGCTCCTCCAGCAGCTGACCACTCCAAGGCTGCCGTTAACACAAAATTGGAGGGTTATAGACATGCACACTGCCTCCCCATTGTGCCGCTAATCTATGTAAGGTTTCCTTCGGGGATAGTGCTAGCCAGAGCTATTCTGCGACGGGCAGTTCCGACAATCATTTCTGAGTCTAATGAATTGAAACGAAAACTTGTGTGAGGGTTGCGTAGGATGCGGTCGTAATTCCGCCGTACGTGAATCACTTTTTGCGGACAATCCGTCCCACGATCTCCTTCGCAATGCATACGTACTTCACACTCGTAAACTCTTTTCAAAGCGAGATCAAGAGCTGTGTGATCGCGAGCTCACTCCTAAACTGGGTCTCTGCTGAGCTGATGAACACTCTGTACTTAAACTGCTCTTAGTCCCTAACTCCCTGATACTTGAAAACCCACCACCAATGGACTCGTCTTACCCCCATCACACTGCTCGCTTTGGAGTGGGATAACCCTTTGTTCATCCCTCCAATCCAATCGTCCAGTCTTGTCCGCGTCAATATTCATTCATCCTTTTACGTCTTTGCTACACCGATGTCTCCACCCACCGCTTTGTGGGCAACAGGTTGACAACGCGCATTACAATTCAAGAGCCCGAGAAGGAAGACGTTGTGGTATGTATCATCCTTGCCGATCTTAATAGTACGGAAGATAATGTGTGTTACAGGTATACTTTCCTTGCCCACCGTCTCAGATGCTACGCCCACAGTGGAACCTAGCAAGCTATCCCCGCACACGGTGGAAGTTTGCGACCCACTTCCACGTGCTACTAGATTTTGGTTTGATAACCAAAAGAGGAGCTCAGCGTCCTCCCTCCACTAAGGCCGACCAGTACCGAGCTATTGACGCTTGACGCCGAGGTATGTCTTGGATGTATGCTGTTTAAGACACAGCAAGTTACCTCAATATCTACAGAATCTCAATGATCACGTCAGCAATCTCAATCGAATACTGCTCGGACGGCTACAGCAACTGGATGGCAGTCAGCTGAAGGCTATGTCCCTCGCCGGAGGAGTGCGCGCTGAACTTACGGCACCAATCCCAGCCGCTACTCATGTGGAGCGAGATGAAGGTCATGACGGTGACTCTGACAGCATGAGTCTACCAGAGTTGGCTACCGACTCCGATTCGGACGACTATGACGGCCCTCCCATCACTTATTCTAGCGAATCAGATGCGGAAGAGGACCCGCTTGAGTGATGTGTCACAGAGTAGTTTCAAAGACAATACCTGATATGTATATAATGGTCATTGTGACATTGTCTCTCACTTCGATGGTGCTTGATGTGATTTTGACGAGACGAGAACTATTTCGTGCCAATGGAGAGATTCTACCAGCGTGCTTTGAATTGGATGTTGCGTGAGAGATTTCGCAGTGTCAATATTGGACTATAAGCAATTATTGACCCGGCTTCAGGGCTTCAAGGCAGTATGTCCTGAGTGTGCGCGTGCACGCAGCACTGTGAGATTTGAATTAGACACCTAGGCACGGTCTAAGGGGATCAGACCTACGCGGAAATAGCAGCCTGGGTAGGGCGGCAATTGTTGCCACAACTTCTCGTACCTCTGCGGGAGAATTGTATGATGGTTGGCGTGTTATTCTTTATGCGAAACCCTTCAGTTGTAACATAAGCGGTAAAGGAGATGTTGATTCCTACCAGCGATAATTACCTGCACACCTAGCCCAGAAGTACAAATCACTGAATTGCTCATGTGCGTATATGTTGTACTACAACCCGTAACGCCACCAGTATGCGCATATGCGGGAGGCGCTATTTCCGACTCCTTGCAACCTCAATGTCCACGTCGGCCGTACATCCTCAACTTGTACCTGTCAGCCTGTAAGTATCGGCTCTACTCACATACGTGTACGCCTGAGTCCACACACGTCGGCACGTCCGTAATGGTATCTCCGTGTAGACACATCTATGCTGCTCGCGCCAGCTCATTCTTGGTGACCTGTTTGCATCAGCGCGTTCATGCTGGCCTTTCGCAATCAATAGCCTTGCCACAGTGACTTACCCAGGATGGTTCGTTCATAGCAATAAGTCCGCCGAGGCTGTCCATCACACTTTGTCAGCCACGGCCCACCAACGGCTCAACTTAGTATATTCACATCAGCTTGTCCGTGCTGACTTGATTACGTTGATGGTTCATCTGTGCTGACTCGCGCATGCTGGCTTCGATTGTACCAACGTCAGCTCTTCCCTCAGGCAGCCAATCGCGCGTTGGTTAATTCGCAATATATCATCTACACCTGACTGTCCAGGTTGTCCCGTTCATACTAGGCTATCCGCATTGGCTCCGAGTTGATCTGTACACGTCGTCTCACCCTCCTTGTCTGCATTTAGTCACCTTGTCCTCGTCAATCAGTTGTCATCTCACCCGTGTGCATAGTATCAAACAATTTTGGTTAGCCCTCCTCTGGCAGAGTTCACCCAAACATTGTGGAGGCTTATGCGTAAATGCAAACTGCCTCGTAGATGTTGAGAATGAGGGGATGGCTTCAATAGATCCGGCATAACAATCTGGACATCTATCCACTCTGTAGAGCACTGAATAGGCATTCACGAGATGTCACTTTCTTGCGGCATCCGCATGTACAGAAAACGACTAATAAGCATGTAGCTCAGTACGACGCGCACGCTTGTGGGACTAATGTCCTCATCTTTTCAAAGACATCTATCGGAAATTCACATAGCGCAATCGATTAGTAGTAGCTCGAATCGTTGAGACTTTCCGGCTCTGGTTCTCACATACTATACACACTTGATACGTTATTTCGGAAGGTCAATTAACTACTTTGACGTCGCGGTGGACCGCCGGAGTACATGAATACTTCCCGTCTGCACCCATGTTGTATGATTGGTGCGAAGTTTTACGTCCAACCTTTTCAGATGACTTACCACGGGTTATACCAATCTTTAATTCCGGGCATCTGTGTTCACAATTGCTCGATTACAAAAGGTACGAATTGCGAAGTATTATTAACAACAACTGCTGAGGCTATCGTATTGGTCAAGCGTGCTATTCAAAAAGGCCTTGTGCATATCTGCTGCATTTTTGTCGCTGAGATTGTAATAACATTGGAGTTTACCTTCGAGTTCCATGCACACGAAGTGATTCACTAACCGTGGGCTGTATCACACCGATATCTTCCCAACTCGGGCCTTAAAGCTCTACTTCCTTTTCCCACTTTATTTGCGACTGTATAGTTCATTTTCCACTTCATTCATTTTGTAATTCGGCTTCACTGACATAATATCGCAATGCTAGTCTATGCGTCAAAACGTGCAGCCCTATCATTCATGAGACTGAGCCCATTCGAGCACGTCAGCATCTTTGTTTCTACTTCATCGAGGTTTGCACTACTAAACGGTGATCTCGTACTTACGTACAGGACTCTGGGAAATGAATTCAAACGAATGGCAACTCGAGACCTATGCTATGACAACTTGAAACCTGTGCTCTCAAAGATCCTGAGGTGTCACATTTATATTTCTAAAATGCTTGACATGTGCTAAGCCTTTCTGCATCTCGCAGCCGGGTGGTAAATAACGCTTCACAAGGCGCTGTTCTGGCCGATACCAGGCACGGTGTCCAGATGTTACACGAGTCACGACCCCGCCTCGATGCAAAGTGAAATATCAACTGTGGAATTCTTTTCCAACGGCTGCGGCGCCAAATCATCATGATATTCTGCGAGATTTGCTGCTATGTCGCTCATGTCACGGATACGTTCGTCTCTTGCCGCTTGCGACTGTCCAGTTTTTTTTTTGCACTCAGTCATCGAAAACTATGACAACATGTAGGAAGATAGATTAACCCTATTTCTAGAAGCTTAACACGGGGCACTAAAGAACTTTAGGATGTGATCGTGCTTAACATACAACAACCAAAACTTGCACTGTCTGCGTTGCATATCAGATGATCCCAATACTGGGGCACACATTCACGGTGGTTTACGCGGTCTAGTAAACTACTGTCCGCAAATGCGGCTTGGATATTCAAATCGCGCACCATCAAATAGTCTCAGACATGCACGTTGACAATCTTTAACAGCACATTCTGTACTACGGTAGGTTTCAGTGCTCAATAACTTGAGCTGTGCCAAACCTTGCTTTGTAGGATGTAACGGTGTCGTATTGCTTCAAGCTTCAAAGCCGAGCGCCGTTTGTCTATTGACAATCGGATCAGAAACGGATCATCTTGTTCTATTAAGCGCCAATGGCTCGCCAGCTGTGTGAATTTCACGAAGTTGTTTGATTTTCGAACCAGGCCCTCAAAGCAAACCGCCTTGCCAACAAAGCTGTTTCCCTCCATCTCTCTTCCCCCTCTCTCTCTCTCCCCCAGACTTCCTACTCCCTTCCCTTTCTTCCTCTCCTCTCACCTCATCGCCTATTCACCTTTCCTTTTTGCTCTCCTTCCCCTCTTCCTCTCTTCCTCGCTCTCCGACTTCCTTTCCTCTCCGGCCCGCCTTTCCCTCAGTTCTTTTTTAGAGGACACGTAAGAGATAATTTCGTACCCGCAGCCAAGAATCTAACACGCTCCTCTGGTAACAGTGTGTGTTTCTGTTTGTTTGGAGCTATGTAGGTGTCAAAACGTCACATCTATCCGTTCCATTGCTTAAGGCAAAAAGCTTCCACATGGAGGGCAAGATAGTGGACGGAAGATATCTGGTTGAGGGGATTATTGGGCGGGGATCATTTCGGTACCACGTACGAAACCCCGAGAATACACGGTGCTAATGGGGGTTTTATTTTCCAGGTACTGTGTACGCCGCACGAAGCTTCGAGCTTCAAAGGACGGTCGCAATCAAAGCAGAAAAGTCTGATGCGGACGATCCGCAGCTAGAGTATGAGTACCGTGTATATTGCCAGTTGGGGTGCACCGTTGGTATACCGGAAATCTATTGGTTCGGCACAGACCATGATCACACTGTCCTTGTTCTTGAGCTACTCGGACCATCCCTTGAGAGCTTACTCTCACGGTCCCGTAAACTCTCGCTCAGGACGGTCTTGATGTTAGCAGATCAACTGGTACGTTTTCACTTGTGGATTTCGAGAATGCACCATTCATCTTCATCACCATCTCCCCATAGGTCCAGCGCTTAGAGCATATGCACATACACGGCTACATTCACCGCGACATCAAACCCGGGAATATTCTTGTTGGGAGCAGTCCGTCCAGTCAAATCATCCATCTCGTCGATTTCGGAGTTTGCGTCGCGCTATTTGCTGCCTCCCGCCGGCGCCCACGTTGCCTTCTCCCAGGGCCACGATTTGACGGGTACAGCTAGGTATGTGAAACTATTGTTTTGTGTTCAACATAGACCAATCTTTGTAATTAGATATTCTTCAATCAATGCCCACAGTGGCGGGCAACAGTCTAGACGCGATGACATCGAAGCTCTCGCGCATATGTTGCTCAGTCTTTTGACAGGCGGGCTCCCTTGGCCCGACCTGTTTCGAGTCTCGACTAAAAAGCAGTTTGCAGGTGCTCTTCGTCAAAAGAGAGAGACTGACCTTTTCAGTTATTGTCGCATCCAGGGCGCGCCTCGTGTTTTTGCAGACGTAATATATTACGCTCGGGGGCCTCGACTTTAAGGAGCCGCCGGACTACAATCATATACGACAACTCTACCACGCTGCTCTTCACACCGCTGGTCTCGATGACGATGACTCCTTCGACTGGACTTCAGAACCGGAAAGCCCTCGCTCAATATCGCCCCGCTCCTCGTGAATGCCGTTGTGCAGGGGCCTCCCAGTATCTTGGTAAGATACACGAGAGTTGTAGAATGATCTCTAGTAATTGACATATCTAGATGTCCGAAAAGACCACGTAACATCAACTATTCCAGCGAAGACAACTCATCCTTCCCTCAATACTTCCAACCATCGCGCAAGCACTCACACAAAGACTAGACGTGGTACTAGGCGAACTTTGCGCATTCCAGTTCCCCCTAGTGACAGAGTGTAAGTCATCATCACTGCTGTCAATACCGAGGGTACATCTTATTGACGCTTCATTCAAGATTGCGCTCTCACTTGCGTTGACAATCCCACTCTACACGCGAATACTACGTAACTTTCACCGTGCTATGACCCCATCTGTACCAGTTCGAATGTTGAAGTACAACTTATACAATTGTATTAACAAAATTGTTCCCTACAGTTTGTCCCACGACACGTGGTTGTTGGGCCTACATACGTGATTACAAGTTTCAGAGCCCCTTGGAGCCAACTTATATTCGGGTGGCCGCGTGGGCTCCTTGAACGAGTGAAAGTGTAATGTGTCGTTGACCGAGATATTTAAGCTTGTCTATTTCCGGAGCTGGTCGGTAATAGTCATCGACTGTGCTCACTCGGCCCATCCTTCCACGGCAAGCATTGGAAAGTCTGCGAGCAATCGTCGTGCCATGTCCTTATAGATATGAGTATGATTAGCGAAGCTCAGCTTTACCGTCTAACATAACCCTTGTGCTCATGGATCCAAAGCAGTCATCGTAGACCCGTAGGCTAAATGACCGACGCCTGCGGGAGAAGATGTATATTTCGCGTCTCGACGAGCTTCTCACAAGCTGTATCCTTGAAAGGTGCTGGGATACGGACGGAAGCAGGGGAGTAGGAGTATGAGGGCCAGCTTAAAGAGCCAAGAAAACCCTGAAGGGGTGGCGATGATTCAAAACCGTCTAGGGAAAAGATGTGGACAGAAGCCAAATTCTAAACTGTGGCGTTCACAAATAATCTGTGGTACGTCTCAGCTACCAATGTTCTTGTTACATAGATATTTGAATTTTTGGGGTTCGCAAGACATAGTCGTATTTTGTCCGTGATCTAGAATTCAAGAGGCCGCCGTCAAAGATTGACTATGTACATAGCTAGTACCTATCTTCTCATCATTATGTCTCCAGCTGTGATTAGATTTGTTACCGTCAGCAACATTAGTAGAGTTGACGGTCAACAAGGTGCATTTGGACTACTGAGGCCACAAGCTGTATTCCTGCCGACAGAGACTCGCAGATGCTCCGCCTGCGATTGCTGACGAGCACCGTGCGAATGTATTGAAATGGGAGCCTCGATGGGCGATTAGGCCCTCAGACCACATCAAATCTTCAGCAGTGTTTGTGCTCGAATGCGGGACCAGTACGGAGTACTCCTTTGACGTCACCGCTTAGACCGACAATGCCGATTATGGTACGCGACTCATTCTAGTGATCCTCAGTGATTCCGAAGGAAGCTTTACACAAGTGATGTGGGTAGGGATTCAAGTATAGTAGAGGCTATCTTGCATGTGTAACGTCAATATGGCTTTGCCAATTAGTCTCAATAACCTATGCAAGTAAACAACACAGTGTTCGCGTTCTAAATATTAGGCTTTCATCGGAGAGGATGTTAAACGCTCGCCATGTAAAGCATTTCGATGGTAACAAGCGAGTCAAGAGTGTTTGGATGGCGAGTATTGTACCTTCCAGTTACCTCCCCGACCGCGTCGGCTGGTCACGCGTCATAAATGAGGGTTTCCGCCGCTCCACAAATGTGCGTCACAACTAACGAGCCTCCCGGCCACTTGTAACGCTCACTATTCCCGGGATCCGCTGGCTGCGGCGCTATATGTGATCGCAGCCTGTCGCTTAGCCACCTAGTCATACCCTTCGTCAGCCCTCATTCGGGTTTGACAGGGCAACCTCGGCAGGTCATACGATTGCAATTGCTTTAGCAGTGATAGGCACACTTTGAATGGCATTGTACTTTTGACAAGATTTACCGCGGAACTGGGATACAATCCAATCATCCCTAACAAAAGTTCGAACAAGGCATTCCAACATGGGAATCGAATCACGGCGTATTGGACTGAAAGTGGCATCAAAAAGGGACCTATTACGGCCACGAATATTGCGCTTTCCTGGTCATACGTTCGCGGGCGATACCCCGTATGTTGATCATAACTGTCGGTCACAT
>JAOCPU010000120.1:0-17639 GCA_035772785.1 Phlebiopsis flavidoalba
GCCGTGAGGAACGCGTAGCGCGTGGTCCTGACGCTGCTGGTAACGTCATGCGAACGACGGTCTCTGTCCCTGCCGGCGTTGCGGTCGTCGCGTCTCGCACGTCATGTCTTAACCCATCGAGTGTCGGCTTTCATGGACACGCCGGCCGCTTGGTCAGCCCTCTGCGTCCCTCGCCCCGGGACTCTGGATTCAAACTGTGTCCTGGTTCAAAGTAATTACACAGAGTGTAGTACTGTAGTACACGAGTAAGAATGTCTGTAATGGCAGTCGGGGTGGCGCGGGTAGGCTTACCTTTGAGTCGACGAGGCCGTTGCGATCGCCTCTAACGCGATCTTAACGATCTATGCCCTAGCCCCGATTGGCGCATTCAGTGCCCCGACCGCCCGCGCGCGAGACAATCGCATGCCGGCTGTTTGACTGCGCACCGAAAGACAAACACCTAGGAGAGTAAGTCAGCAATTGTTTTTGAGGTTACCAAAACTACTTACCATTAAATACATGTCTCACTAGCCTATTGATACAGTCGTCGGCGTCATAGCTATTGCCGTCGCGAGGTCGTCGCGGTTCGACGCCGTGAGTCAACGTCTTGATGTTGATCTCGTCTTGTGTCTGTACTGACTGGGTTGGTGGTGCAACGTTTGCTGGCCGGCTTTGCCTTGTTTCAGGGCAATACACAGTGCACGTAACACAACTAACTCAAGTACATTAGTGAGGGTTCAGCCTGCAGTGCGAGAACAGACACTTACCGGGATGATATAATACTTGGTGAGGCGTTTCTTTTCGTCATTTTGATTGTTGGCTAACGTTCTCGTTGGCAGGCAGGCGTTGTCGCCAACGTTGATGCGGCGCAGATCGAACGTGACCGCTTTCGTGGTAGATTCGATACTTGGTGTCTCGCCATGCTAATCTTCATTGCGCAGATATAATGCGGCGGCGCCGTGTAGTGATGGCGGCGCGGTCATCTCCTTTCAAATGAAAGGTTCACAGCTCAGCCTTGGGTATGTTGCACATTTTGTTCGCGAAGGGTCTTCGCTAATGTCGTACTTTACTAGTACTTGCGTGCATCTTGGTAGCCGAAGTATTGATGATTTGGTCTATACGCTGAGTGCCATGACCATCGCCGTGTATCTATCATGTGGCGCCCGTCGTCGTCTCGTTGCTGACATGTACGCGCAGATCATTGAGGTCCGCCCTTGAGCAGCCGCCGCCCGACTTCGACTGGCATGTCCGCATCGATGCTCGCCTCGTGCTATGCCGCACGGCGGTAAGTCGTCTTCCGTTGTTTACTATTCGTTGATTGACACCTTCCGTTAGGCACCGACCTGCGTAATTGGGAAGTCCACGTTAGTTGGGTCATTTATCATTTGGTATCAGAGCTATGTACTCACCGGCCTCTCGTGCCTCGTCTTGAACAGACCGGCCTTCCTCCGTTGACTACCCACGTCGAGGTCGGCAGTATGCGGGCCGCACGACCGTTACGGAACCTTCACCCGGCGCACAGAGTCCATGCACCGCCAACGTGCATGAGTCTCTGCTGTCATTTGTACGTCGTGTATTGGGCCTTCGCATCACTATACTCATGCAATTAGCTGCCCGCAGCGCCCTATTCGCAACGTTGACATACCTTGGTAAGTGGCGGCCACTATTCTTCTTCCATCCCATTCTGATTTCATGTCCCTGGTGGTCGCAACCTTGACGACCGTGACGGATTTGGGGGAGGCGTTCGCAGATGAGACGTTCGTCTCGCAAGCCACACGCTAGTGTGTTCGCGACGACGATAGCCCTCGTGATCTGCGTGGGCTCTTTCCGATTCGCACACGGCGACTGGCGACGCACGCACAGGGTGCCTGGAACGAATGTGCTGTGAGTTCTCGGCAGAGAAACATACCACAACGTTGGAACTCACCAATGGCTCG
Organism: Phlebiopsis flavidoalba; assembly: GCA_035772785.1. NCBI lineage: Eukaryota > Fungi > Basidiomycota > Agaricomycetes > Polyporales > Phanerochaetaceae > Phlebiopsis > Phlebiopsis flavidoalba. Next base: position 1,917 of record JAOCPU010000120.1, read on the forward strand.
CAGCGACCGTTGTTGAGACCTGCGTGGGTTCCACGCCAAACGCGTTTCGGCACGCGTGCAGACTCTAGAGTCTAAACAAAATGCACTGTGAGTTCTTGAATTTAAAAAACGGGCATGTTAGGACTCACCCGTCTTCGCAGCGCGCCGACGTATACGTCACGCATCGTCTTGCGGTCGTGATACGTGAGTCCGTGCACACTACGGCAGGTCCGGCCCGGTCGCATTGACTGGATTTCGTAGCTTGCGCGCTGAGTGAGCAGGACCTGGAAGCAAGGTGAGCCCCCAAGTTTGTGTAACGAGTGCGTTGGAATTCACCTGAGACCTGCAGCACAGCGACAGCGCACATCGTGCGCGTCGTTCTCGCTAGTCTGCGTTTTGGTCGCTGGTCACCGTTCATGCGTCTCGCCGCTCGCCGTCGCGGTGTCGCAAATGGGGCTGGTCTCTTCTGCGCGCAATGCGACGGGCTGGCTGGTTGGCCGCGCCCGCGGGTGATGGATTGCGCCAGGTGAGTGGCCTGGATTTTTTTCGTGCAGACAAGCACGGCGCTGACTGCTCGTTACAGAGCCAGGGACGGCCTCGTTCCGCGCGCAGTCTTTGCGTGCGTAAGTGGTAAGTTGAAGGCCAGGCGAGGGCCTTGGTTGTTCGTCGGAGCATGCGGTCAGCGGCGATCGCGTGTGGTCCAGGGAAATTGTCTGAACGTGGCACCTAAATCGCGATCAGTCTCCGACGAGCACGCAAGCCTGACAAGACTTTACCAGCCAAAGGCGACGGTTTATTGGCGGCATCACCTGTCGCGCCGTGCTTGTTGCGTGTCGTTCGGCACATCTCTTGGTTCGACGCGCATGAGGTCGCGCGTGCCCGAGCGGTCTGGGCGAGACTTCAAACACGCGGCGCTGTTCGCCCGACTCTAAACCAACATGAGCCAGTTAGTCAGAGGATAACAAAAGAGCCAGATCTTACTCACGTCCATAGTAAGTGTTTGAATTTCATTTCCGAGATTGCACTAGTGATTGCGAAACGACTGAGCTTGATGTTGGAACACGGCCCGCGTGACGGTGGGCTAAGGCCGGCGCCGAGATCGCGGAGCGCAAAATATCTGCTCGTTGGCGTCATTGTGTGCGACATCGTGGTGGGCGGGTGTTTCTGTGCTAAGCACAAGACCGTCAGCGCCGCGCAACAAGGGCAAACAAGGTGAGCCAAAACTCACCTCTATCTTGGCCTCTGCCGCTGAGCTCCACGCCGAGACGATGGCGGGCTGGTGGTGGTGACGCGCTGGGTTGCGCCGAATCCACCAGACCATGTAGTCCTTTTACAAAACACACCACAGATCTGTAACTGGCTGTATTGTAAAATAGATGGGCCATCCTAGGAGCCTTTTAAAAAGGGGGTCCCAAGGCTCGGGCTGACATCCTTTTTAAAATGGGGGGTGTTTTACAAAAAGGCTGACAAACTTCCAAAAATGGTAATTTTCCTTTTTGAAGCCCTGCTTTCTGGCTTCCTAAACATATCAGCATGACAAAATTTGGTGGAGAAATGAATGAGCTAGGATGCCCATCAATTTTTCTTAACACGACCTTTTGCGCGCAAAATAAGCGCCCAAAAGGCGCGAGAAGGCGGCTGGAACCCTGTAGGTGGACCCACAATGCGCCCCTTTGCCCAATTAGGCTGGGAATTGATGGCAATCCGCTTCCCATCAATTCCGCTTTTGGGCTGCATTTGGGGTTGCTCCCCAGCTTCCCCCTTGCTTATTTAGGGCGCTGTATTGTAGTTTGAGTAACTATGTATGTTTAGAACATGCTCACCAAACAGAATTCCCATATTTAGCCTGTCAGGGGTGCTACCAATATAATTGATTTTATTTCGCTTTTTTTCGCAATTTTCAATAGGGTACCCTGGGTTCCCCTGCATTCCCCTGGCCTTGCTGCTTCTCGTATAAGCTCCTATATGTTCTCTTAGTATGCCCATAACATAGGAACATCATCTGAGACATTCCCATTATCCTGGGAATTGTTTCGAATTTCCGGGTATTTTTCGAAATCTGGGGGTCTGGGCATTGCTTCCTATTGATTGGGAATTGTTCTGAGCATTTCCCCATGTAGATACACTATTTAGAAGTATTCTCATTATGTAGATCAAAGGCTTTAACATGATATGAATGTTTGAGAACATATTTTTGCGGAATTGATGGCTACTCCCCCTATACCCCCCAGATCAATAATATACTATTCTGAGTCGGATGGAAAGTATTCTATAGGTACCTAGTACATGCTCATAAGTTGTGGAAACAATGGGATGGCTGTAGCTAGGTGCGATTCTCCAGATCTTGGTCGATTATCCTGGCGCTTATTTTCGGATTTTAGGGTTAAGCCAGAATCATGGTATTCCAGTACAAATGAAGCTTAGCTGATATCTCCATCGTATTCTACACCCCTGAAAACCTTTATATCCAAATTTGCGAAAGGAGGGGACATGCACAGCTGCCAGAGCATAGAAACAGACAGGAAGTTGTGTAATTATACAGAGATTCCATGTTAAGCCCCATGCATTCTCTTGTAACACTAGCACATCTTTCCACCCACTTGGGGATTGATGTAAACTAAATTGTAGCATGTGTGGGAGGTATGTAGGATGTATTCTACAGCTGGAATAGAATTATACTGCCTCTGTGTGTGAATAGGTGCACATGTTTTCGCTTTTTTAAACCCTAAATGACGCTTTTCTTTTGGGTTTAAGGGCAGGGCAGCACCTGGGAAGTTGTTCTAAAGCTTTCAGAAACTAATTCTACACATGTCCCCTACATGTATATGGTATATAGACAACAGCCAGAAGGTATTCCACCGCTGTAGAGCCCAGGGGTAAATGCGCATTTTCGCTTTTATGCTGGGTACCCCCATTTTGGGTATATATCAGGGTGTAGCATGTGCTGTATTGATCCCCTGGTGTTTCCAGTGTTGTATGTACACTATTCCAACTGCTATATGAATATCCTGGATAGTTTACAACGATCCCCCAGACCAATAATAACCCCAAGGGAACCTGCCCAAATATTATTTTTCCGCTTTTCCCCAGAATAATATATATCCCTATTGTTCCCATGTGCTTGGATAGCTTCCAAGCTTCATTTCTGTATTGGCTCCAATGTATACCTATACAATGGCAAGCATACCGCCCATTTATAGGCCCCCATTCCCCCAGGGTATACTCCCCAATGTGCCATTTGACCGCTTTTTATTTAATTATAATAGTATTTATATTCCTGTGGGCCCTGCACATCATGGAACCTCTCAAAATCAAGATCTGAGCTCTACAGATGTATATCTATGTAACCTACATACAAGAATGGAGGGGAACGAAAGGGGAGGGCAGAAATAGCAGCAGAAATGGGCAGGAAAAGCGGAATATAATGGCAGGAGCTAGCCCATCAATATCTAATCTAATTTGATGGAAGCAGAATCTTATCTGAGCAGGCACCATCAGTGCCACAAAGCTTTTGATGGGAACCGGTTCCTGGCGCTTTTTGAGCGCTTTTTTTCCGCAAACTCCATAGGGTTGCTTGTGTTAGAAAACTCTATTTTTGCCACATAGCTCCTTCCCATCAAAACATATGGACAAAGTGCTTAACTGACATATGTTTTGCTTTTGATGGGGCTACATTACGCAAACATGAAAAAATGGGACCCCCCTTTTTAAAATAACGGGCGCTTAATCCTGCGATTGACTGGCTATTTTACAATACAAGCAGCAAGAGATAATAGGGCTTTTTTGTAAAACGACTACACCCACGCCTGCCGAATCGTGCCGTTGTTGCCCAGAACAGCCGCACGAGGCAGCCGCGTGAGACAGTGTCTTCTGTTCGCGTCTCAGTGAGAGGCTTGCGTGCTGGTCGACGTGCATCGCGCCGCTGCTGCTCGTCGTGCTGTCAGGGAGACCGCGCTGCAGCTGGGTCGAATCACGCTGTCGTTGCCCAGAACGGCTCGGCGTTGGGCGGTGCAGTGTCCCGACGGGGGCAGTCTCGTGTGCCGGTTGCCGTATGTCGGCCGCTTCTCGTCGTGCCGTCAAGGAGACGGCGGCCCTTGTGTGATGTCCCGTCGTGCGAGTGGGATCTTCAATGCGTGGCCGACGCACCCTGTAGTCTTGCGACACGCCCTTGTGTGAGATCGGCCTCGCCGCCGTGCTCGTCGCTGTCACGCACGACGTGCCCTGTAATCTTGCGACACGCGGTGGCATACGAGCGTGGCGGTCTTCGTCTCGTCTCGCTCGCCAGCGAGTGTCTGAGTGCGTCGGTCGACGGCGGCAGTGACGCTCAGACGCAAGGGCGGGCTGAGCGATACAGTTTGTGCCCGCCGGGTTTCACTGCATGCGCCGTTGCTGTCTTCGCGTGGGGGTTAGTGTAAACTCAGAGAAGACTCGGTGATAGATGTACTCAGGCTTTATTCTCGATCTACACCTTCATCTTCTCATGCGCTACACTGCGTTATCGCCTTCGTCCTCGCTCCCATCTTCATACTCGTGATCTGCATCCTGTGCCTCCACGTTCGCATACTCGACGTCCAAATCAGCTGCCGTTTGTTTGCCATGAGGCTTCTTTGACAACCGAGGTGTATTCCTCTACATTGTAAACAAATATAAGCCCCAAGAAACTGAGAACGACGAAGTACGTACACAGTTAAGCCTACGGTAAGTCTCTTGGCCTCCGCGGTCATTGTAATGGTGGCTGCTTTCGTGTTCTCAGAAGTCGGCTTTGAAGAACTGCTTGACATCAGCTGGATGATCGAGAGGGCCCTGTCGCCGGCGGCCTTCTGTGGTTTCTTGCGCACACCACGCCGTAAACCACCAATGTGCTCGGTTGACGAGGGGATCGAAGGGCCTCTGCAGAAGCTGTGGTAAGCGTCCGGTATGTCTGGTATGTCTGGTGTAGGCGCAGTATGGCTTACCTTTGGGTTTTGACGGTCTGGGCATGGGACCAGTCGCAATCCCATCATCAGAGTGCTCCCATTGAATGACAGTCTCCTTCACTGCGAGCACACTGGTCAGTAAACGTGGTAGACGTCTTGCGTAATGAAAAGGTAGAGTCTACCGCATAGAGGAAAGAGGAGAGATGTCGTAGGGGAAAGGGGGTGAGCAAAACAGGCGTGGAATCTGATAGTCTTAATTAGTATTACTTTTGTATATTGACGACAAGATGTCCAGTTCGAAAACGGCAAAAACGTACGCTCTTCGCTTCGAGGAGCGGTCACGAGAGAATTGAGCAAAAGGCTCTGGAGCCGGACCGCCATGTATGCTCGACCAAAGGATGTCTGCGGCAGTAGAAAAACAAGTGCAACCTCAGGGTGTTAGGGATACACAGTGCAGGACTGAGGAGGAGGACCGAGAACCAGAAGCGTGGACACTGCACAAGTGAAACGCATCAGGGAAAATCCAGGCCAATAATTACTGTTTTTAAACCAATGAACTCCTAGAAATGGAGTCAACCGATAAAAGTAACAATAATAACGATTGTCAACTTTGTTACGCAGTTTCTGGCTGTTTCCTGGCTGTTTCCTGCTGTTTTCCTGGCTGTTTCCTGGCTGTTTCTTGGCTGTTTCCTGGCTGTTTCTTGCCAGTTTTCATGTTTCCTGGGTGTTTCTTGAGCATTTTGGTATTTTCTGATTCATCTATTATGACATTACATGTTCTGGAATATCATTGAAAAATCGAAAAAAAATAGGTCATACCCTTATCTCTTTACATACTTCCCCTACACAGTCTCTGGACTTCACCAGACTTATCACAATAACTTCCCTTTGCAAGGTTTGAACCAGCAAACCTCAGCATGTGCTTCAGTAAACTAATGCACTAACCAGCTGAGCTACATGGGAATAATGATTCTCCTTGCTCATTGATTATGACTGGCTCTTTTTGAACCACATTACATTGTTTTTCACCTTCAATCATCATCTCAGGTCATTGAATGGATGGTTAATGTTTATATAGTCATTATAAAGTAGTCAAAAATGCGCAAAAAATCAACGTAGGCCTACTTAGTAGTATATGTTTAGATCTCCTATAAACTGAAGATATTTTGATTTGATTTGAATAGGTTTACCTTTATATTGGTGTTACATTTTTTACCTTGGCAAATCAAGATATAACCGCAGTAATTATAAATATTCTGGAAGTCTAAATTGGTATATTTGTCCACAATCACCTATTACACTACATTATTATGCTTTAGTTATGTTGAATATTAACATCACAGCTATTTTTGCAATTTGACTGTTCAAATAAGTAAAGTGGCTGTGTAGTGGCAATGTACATTTGTAATGTATGATATGAATTGAAATACAAGAGGTTAGGGTTTCATGTACTATATATCATGTGGTAAGTATTTAGAGTATATTGTGGTTTTTCAACCAAGCCAGATGTCATGCATTACAGACCTCCCTTAGAGCAACCAATCTGTGCACAGTGTCACAAATCACAAGGAAGTTTGGTCTGGATGTATACCTACTCCCCTTGGTATGCATCAATTTTAGGCGTCTGCGGCACAAAAGGAGAAACAACATGAAATATACAACGTTTTGTTACCATAATATACAAACCGGCTCGTTTTCTGACGTTTATGGTAAAGTATACTCATGGGTTGTACATAAAGTTGCCCTTTTGGGGCCAAAATCTGTCATATCTAGTTCACAAGTGTACACAATCGAATAAACAACAAACTATGAGAAAACACTAACATAGGTATCAGCCTGTTATGAGACAAATTCTGCACCTATCAGACTTTGCCCAAATGAAATAACAGCTGGAAACCCAAATAACTCAGCAATAACATGCAAAGAATATGAAAATGCACTGCTAATACCGGTAATCCTTGAATGGCCAAATAACAGACAGAAACACAGATAACAGGTTGGTAACAGACCATTAACAGGCAAACAGAGCATTAATAGAGGAAACTAGATAACAAAACAGTAATTAGATAAAAGACAGTAACTGGATAATAGACAGGAAACACAAGAAACAGATAGGAAACAGCCAAGTAATGGATTAACAATAATTATCAAACAGAATTTTCCCTGATGACGGGCGCTGGCGTACTCGTCGTGATGCAATCGAATCACGTTTTGTCACTGTCGCGCTGCGCGCGCCGTTGGTGTTCCTGAAGTATGCACGAAAAACACAAAATGTGTAGAAAACATGCACTAGGCACTGACAGATAAACTATTACGATAGGACATTGATGGTCCGATGATAGGTGGAAAAAGAAAAACAACGTCCGAGGTGTGAAAACAATGTCCGAGACGAAAACAACGTCCGAGACGACACAAATAGCGGGTTATCATCACCGGTCCGCCCTTACTTCTCCCTCCTCAGGAGGAACGACCTATTCCTTTCCTTTACCTTTCAGAGCGGAGACAGTCTTAGACTTCGGAAAGCTCCCCCACAATGATATCGTCGTCGTACCCACGTTGCGCCGCTCTGGGACGTGGTCGCGGGCTGCGCCGGCCTCGATGATCTCGCGACGGGCGCTCAGGCTACCCTCCTTCACTGCATTGTCCTCTTTCCACTGGCCCTAGAGAGACCCAAGGTGAGCTGGCGCAGTTCTGCGCGGAGATTCAAGGCCCCTTGCAAGTCCCAGTCTTCCTCTCGCGACACGATTGGGTAGTCTGTCGCCTTCTTGCGTCTGGATTGGAGATAAACAGAGTGGAACGACATCGAGGAATATTGGCTTACGAGAATAATACCGTTGCTCGTTCGGGGTCCCTCATGAAATTCTTGACGAAGTGCATAAGGTATTATAGACCGCAGTCGCAAGAGTTATTCTGCCAGGGCACCTGAAGCACTCCGTCAGAATTTCGAACGAAGAAACAGTACCGAGCATACTAGGGCCATCTTCCCTGCTGCAGGAGTCGTAGCGGCCAGTGCGATACCCTTCTTGTCTTGCGCCTCCAGCCGGAGGTAGTTCTTCAAGTTTGCTATGGCATCCGGATGCGTAGAGCCGAGGGAGTTGAAGGTGAAAATCCAGGTTCTAAACGGTTTCGTTCAGAGATGTATCCATCAAGCGCATGTAAAATTGACCCACTTATTCAAGTCGCCATCGAATAATTGACCCACTTATTCAAGTCGCCATCGAATAATTGCCCTTCCCCAGGTTCTCGACAATCAACGCTCGTTGCGACAATTTCTGGGGGATTGCACCTCGGGAAACAGTTCTCTTCGTTTGCCCTCGCGGCCTGGGGAATGAGAGCAGGGCGCGGGTGTTCCGGAAGTCGCACCATCCGGTCCCATGGGCACATCAGCCACAATATCAGGGCCGTTATTGTTGAGTTTTTGATGAGTCGTTATCTTCCATAGGCGTGTCAACCACCTCTGCAACCACCGGGGTTGTTATTGTAGGGGCTTTGTGAGGGAGAATCAGTTTTGATGAAGGGGTCGAGTTTCGAGGGCTGTGCAGATCCTGTCTCCTGTTCCTCTAATAATAATGAGTTAGTTTCCGTTTGGTCAAAAAAACGAGACATGGGAGACTACCGAACTCGTCTACCATAGACAGATCTTGCTCTGCAGGCTCCACCTCTGTCGGCTCCTGTGAGACACTGTTGGTCCCATTGGCCTCGCCCAAGTGCTGTGGAGCGGCTGCACGAGTATCGGACCGAACGGGTCTGGCGAGAGTCTCTTCGATAGTTTGTTGCTGACTCCCGTTTACGTTTCCGTGTGTGCACCGGGGGAAATGTGTCCCCGGGGGCGTTGACATCGCACGGCCGTTAGAACATATGCAGGGTTGCAAATGATGGTGAGGGGTACCAATGCAAACTGGTCAATCTGTGAGTTTGATGACCTCCAAAGCGAGGGATCCTTACCGTTCGTTTATAGGCACAATGAGATAGTTTTTTTCTCAAATAAATCAAATCTTGATGTCCACTTGCGAACACTTTGATACCCTGCCTGTTTACTAACATCGTGCAGCATCAGTGAACCTGAGTACTCGCAAAATAAGTGGGATTTTACTCCTTAACCGAGATTTTTCTTGTAGAAGAACGAGCTGAATACATGAACCTTCTCCGCGAGCTCCGGATTGCTCTCGCAAAGGCCAGATAACCACAATCTGGAGTGACAATGATTAGAAAGAAGTCAGCCAATAGTGGAGGCACAGCATGTTACTCACTTCAAGCCAAACTCGATCATCGTGTCGTTCAGATACTGCTCCGGCTCGAGCCGTTTGATGTCGCCCTCTCGTCACATTAACCGCACCTTGTCCAGAGAATGGATACACCAATATGCTTGACATTCGTATAAGCTCAACAGTTTGCCACCAGTTCGAAGTGGGGGCTTACACGTCGTCAGGATTCGCCGAAGTCGAATGACAGGAAGACTCCTCTCCTTCAATGGGCGTGTGGGTCAAAGGTATCTTCAATTGATGTCAGGTCAGAGATGTCTTGGATTGACGTGAGGTCTGAGATATCTTCAATTGGCGCGAGGTCAGAGACATCTTCGATTGACGTTAGGTCCGAGGTGTCTTCGTTTGGCGTGAGGTCCGAGATGTCTTCGTTTGGCGTGAGGTCCGAGATATCTTCCATTGGCGTGAGATCCAAGATATCTTCCATTGGCGTGAGATCCGAGATGTCTTCCATCGGCGTGAGGTCCGAGATATCTTTGTTTCCAGGAGCGATTCTTGTACAGGGGGGGGAACGGCACGTCCGCGTCATCGCCATCATCCATGCAATGGGTGTCTGACTGGGCGGGATCTTGAGTCTGGAGCTGTTGAACGTATTCCTGAGTGTAAATTCCCGAGTGCTTGCTCCGTCGGTAGCGGGCCCACGCTCAATTTTCTGTCGTAACTCCAGGTGACGCTGACAGGTGGAGCTCGGCGGACTCGAACTTGGCCACAAGGGAGCTGGTCCGTTGTCTGTAAAGCAGGCAATGAGATCCAGACTTGGTGCTCGGTTCCGTTGTACCATTTTTCTCCCGCATCCTTAGCCCTTGAGACGGTGACTGCAAGCGGTGTGGGAACGTGTGCATCTGCATTGCCTGTTCACTATAAGATGCCCCGGATTAATGTGTAAAGTAAATCACTTACCAGAAACGCGATGAGACCGTGACTTCAGAGAGCTCTTGGGCTCGTCATCGACTTTCTCTTCGCACTTTCAAGGGCAGTGTCGGATGCAGTGACGTTGCCACCGATGGTGGACGCGTCATTCTGGGAGCTAGTGGCAGATATACCATCCTCAATTTTCTCTATATCTGGATTTGTTTTCCGAGACCGTCTTGATTTCTGATGAGCAAGGAAGTCCGTTATAAATCCGTACGAGTTAGGCAATGAGGGGCGTACATTTCTTGGAACGGGAATACCTGCGGGCATGGCGCTCTTCCATGGCCTGTCTCGAAAGTATGAGTGGGTACGTTGTCACGAGGCTAGCCGATGTACACACCTTCCTCCATGTGCCCGCGCATCGGACGCGTCTCTATAAACTCTACGGGATGACAGGCCAATCGCGGTGGAAATCAGACGTAGTTGACCAATCGCCCCGTCACGGTCCATAGGTCTTGTACACAATGCGCACTAGAGAGAGTAAAAGTGAGGATGGTGTATGACTAGCTCACCACAGAGGAGTGGCTGATGAAGTCGCCTCCACTACCTCAAAGTGCAAACGCGAACACGGGTCCCGTGATCGGTTTCCGGTTATGGCAAGTGGCCAATCAACCGACATAATCTGTCCACAATCAAATAAAGATACTATGTTATGCCATTGAGAGCATTGGTCTGTTGGCTTTGGTGTGATTATCGTAGTTAGAGATATTGTCACCGTAACATCAAAGGCTCGATTGTGTTACATGGACATTGATCGGACTGAACGCATGTATACACACATTAAGAACACGACAGCGGACAAGTCACCAGACACACGAACGGACGAACGCAGTAGTTTGAAAGTGAGGCATTGATGGCATAGCCCTACACGCGGTGACACGCACACTTTGGCTTTCTTCGTCAGCCAAGATCTCCCGCCCTTTCCCTCGCCCGCCCTCGTCGTGTCCGGAACCCAAATTGGATCACCCGGTGCTTGAAAGGTCCCCAATTTCCTAACATGAGGCGTTCTGGACTTGTAGCCCGTGTAGTGTCATCATCGCTAATAGGGTGTCGGTCTACAGATTTTGGTCGTGGGAGCGAGCGCACCTGTCGATTCTTGGTTTTGGAGTGCAGTCATGCAGTTGGATGGGGTGCGGGGAGAGGCGGCGCAGTCGTTAGGCGAAGGGCACTGGCGGTAGGTGGGATGCATGGAGCACATGCGTCTGAATGACGGGGTAGCATGAATGTTGGTGTGCGGTGTGTGGGTGACGCGGTGGGTGTATGCGTTCGGGATAGCGCAACAGTGTGTGGAGGCATGAAGGCGGCGTGATGGCAGATATACCGTTAAGCAAAAGCGAGTATTGCTGCAGTCATGTAGGCGACGCAGTGCAGTGGTTCGTAAACACACAGCACCGCCAGTCGTGATTCCGTGGAGGCTGCTCGGTGGTGTGCGCAGACCGATGCCAGTGGTGGAGCGTAAGGATGCATGTCTTCATACTATGACGGCGCGGTCGTTGGTGTGTGCACACAGCGCCGCACCGGCTGAAGAGGACACAGGTGATTCCAGTTGGATTTTCAAAGAGCCGGCGGGCGGTGAAGAAGAAATGGTCGATGGGACATGCGAACGCCGGGACCGCAGGGTGCAGCGCTGAGGACTGGGATCTAAGGTTAGCGGTGCGATGTAGACAATAGGATAGGGGGCGCACATTTTGGTGAATATGTAGGTTACTCGACCTATGATCGAAAAGGGGACTGGAGGAAATTGTGAGAGGTTGGCTTTAGTGGTCGTCATGTATGTGAATCAACACACATTAGTGTAGGAACCACTCATCATCGCGCCATTGAGGTGACAGAAGTTACGTAGGGATAGAGGGCGGTATAAATTGGTTTTCATCGAGAGACACTGTGGAGGGGTGAATATGGCTAGTATGAAGCGCATATATCGAGACATACGACGCGGGTTCCAGCAACCCCCACATTCCAATATGTGTGCGCATCATTAGGGATTGTTCTCCTTGTTGCAGCTCACTTCAGCCTGTTTGAAGCCCCAACACGGCAGGATCGTGTGGTCGATACATGGTGCAGGCGTGCGAGATCGCCGCGCAGCAGACAGCGGACGAGACTCTCGAGGTTGCATACGGGCTCACCCCGATGAGGAATGACATTGCTTGTTGTTGTTAGGGACCAGATGGACACAAAATGTGAGTGCAAAGAATCACCACCATGGTCGGATTCTTTGATGTAATCTTGGAGCCAACGGCCATCTCTTTGGTGGCGTGTTAGCGAAGAGCGAGCAGTACGCGCAAAGAGGGAAGGATACACACCTGCTGGTGAAAAACAGCGTTATTTCCATCCAATTGGCTTCGGATGATGAATGCCATTCGCGCATCGCTGGGACTAGAATCGTCAAGGATGAGGAAGTGCATCTTGAAGGTGCTTATGAAGGCCGCTCACCAATCTTGAATCCGGACGAGCCGTAGTAGCGCACGAGAAGGCCTGCGCGGCGGACGAACATCTTGCAGAGCAACGGGTGGACAGCAAAATGGAACTTGCACTTGAGTAGTGACTGCCGAACTACGGCAGAGTGTTGCGCTGCGTTGCAAACGACCTTTGGCAGGTGGCTAAGCGGGGTTGTGGGCGACGTGATGGTTTGTGCTGCACGGGTAGACATGGGACCGGACCGGGGCTCATGCGGTCACTGGAACTGTCCTCCTCACGCCGTGATGCTCCCTTATCTTCCTCCCTTTAGCCTCTGTGCGTTGACTTGCTCGCAAAGCTCTTCTTGCACTCGCGTTCGTTGTGGTCGGTCAAGTGGATTGAGTGCCCGTTAAGCGATCCAGTATAAGACTACGCGGTGTGTCGGGATGTTGGTCGAAGGCCGGATTGATGTTGGTGCATATGAGCATGGCGGCAGTTTTGCGTCATCATGGCGCTGCTGTTTGTGAGCACATGAAGGCACCGCGTTGGGAGAGGCACCGGTGTGTGTGACGGTTGATGTACACATAGAGGTGGAGCGGCGGTCGTCGCGCAGCATACTGTGGTGGGAAGAACTACACAGCTTCGCGGTGCGGCGACACAGGCCACACAGTCATTGCTGTACTTGTGCGAGTAATTCAATGGCCGGTATGCAGACGAGGTGGTGGGTAGTGAGTAGATAGAAGCCGGAGTGCGAACGGGGGGAACGGGGGGACACGGGGGGAACGGGTGGGCATGAGGGAATGTACATCTTCTTGATATGTAAGCGTGGCCGCCCGCATGTGTATAGCGGTGGCGATTTATGGTGTCAGGAAGATGGCCGTTGATGACGCAAGCTCAGGAGCTGCCATGAGGTTTTGTTAGTAATGTGCTAGGAGAAATGGTCAGGGCAAACGCACCTGTGACGGCGGCCACATGTGTCTTGCAATAGTATCGTGCATCCAAACGCACATGCATGCTGGTGGCATGAACCTTCGTGAGTGGGAGCTGTGCATAGGCGGCGCGTTCATGGGTGGTAGTACGGGGTCAAGTCGAAAACGAGTGGCAAGCGCAGATGAATAAGCGCCACGTGGCTATGAGCCGGCCCTTTTCCAAGACTTGAGTCGTTACGTGTAGGCGCGACGCTTACCTCGAGCAAGTCAAGCCTATATATATAAAAGAATCATAGTTTAACGGTGCGTGCCAGCTGAATAATGAGCCATACTGACGTAGCTGCACCTGTGTTCCAGTTTACACTTTGTTCATCTCGATTACGGTTACCACGCCACGGCTGCCCCCACTTAATATCCATTTGCACTCGTAGGAAGCCTACATCCCAGGAGGCTCCGCCAAGCTGCGATAAGTACGAGCTGTCGCAGAACTGGATTGAGAATGTAAACGGGGAAGGAATATCTTGGGTCTCTCCGCTCGTGGGCCCGAGTGGCTATGTCAACTGATGGTGGACACTTTGAGCTTGGCGGCGCTCTCGACTCGCGACTGGCAGCCTCGCACTCTGCCAGTGACCTCTACAAAGGTAAGTGGTCAGCGATGCATTTACCATACGAGCTCACAACGTTCGTCCGGTGATAGAACTTCGGTGATTCCAGCTTTGGTGTTGATGTGGCGATACGGCCAGAACAGTTCGAGCGAACGCGAAGGGAGAAGCCTGGGAATCAGCGGCGGCCTCTCAAGTCTCTCAAGTCCGATTATTCTTTCATTCATGTGTACAATTGATTCTCTCGTTCATGCCGATACAATGGATACATGCGACAGTCGTTTAGATATCTCGTCCAGTGTGTCATGAGTCTCATTCCCTGCGCCATCTCCTGACTCGACCTTGTTTGCAATCCTCTAACATCTGGTCCCAGCAATCGGCGAGCTTGCGAGTGAATACATTTGCCATAATCAGGTTGGACGAAGCTGCGGGGCCCATGGTGGTCCCATGCGGCTGCTGGGCGTCGTGAGCCAGGAGCGTTCCAACCGCCTGTTTCACGATGACTCTCAGAGTGATATCGACGAAATTGCCACCTCGTGATAATGCAGCGTTTCCTCGCGACACAAAGTGTAAATGCCCAGCGAGAGTAAGCAAGGTCTTTGTGAATTGGGCTGGCAGAGAACTAGTTTGAGCATTTGACGATTATCTCAAGCTACGACATACGATGTGTATCCACGAGCGAGGTAAAATTCGGGAGGGGCGCGCGCTGAGCATACGGAAAGCTGTATTCCGTGTCGCCCATTGTGAAAGTAAAAGCCTTCGGCTGAGTACCGTTGTAATGTTAATACAAACTGATCCAGACACAAAATCAGTTTTATCTGCTTACAATCGGTAACGCGCTGTGTCCTGAGATTTGGGAGCCCTCTCTTTGCGCGAGACAATCCAATGTCTCTTCAATAACATCCGCAGGCATATTTCCACGCACAAGGTTCCACAGTAAAGAGCCTGCTGCCACGATCTCGCGGTCCGTGAAGCTCTTTTGTTGTCTCGTCCAATTTCTTCGTATAGCTGACAGCAAGACCAAATGCTTTCGCATGCCTTGGTCCTGTGTTGAAACCGGTTTTGTACCATTTTTTTTTCCGCCATGAAAGGCTGAGTAGTCTTAAGTCGACTTTCATTTGTGCAGACGAATGAAATTTCTTTACTCGTACATCTCGACGCTCATGTACAGCTTCTTCGACAACTTGTCGGAAGTAGGCGTAGAGCTGAGGTGATAGCGTATCGACTCCACATGCAACCCCTCGAATAACAGTAAGCTCTATCGTGAAATCGTCTATGTTTATCATTATCCGAGTTAATAATACTGCATCCGATGCAAACAGCGCACGCACCAAGACTACCAGAATAGAAGACGACAGATTGATCTTCATTTACATACATAAAATCCTGTGGATCAAGGTGAACCCATTTTTTATAATCTCCCCGGTCACTGCGATCTTCAACCATCCGGTAGTGATATTTATATTTTCCCCTTGCATCACAAAACCACTCAATGCTTAATTAAGATTATTTAAGAGAAATTTGTTAAACAGATGTTAAAGATGTGTTACTTCTCTGTTATTTCATTAAATCTTGTTATTAACATTAAATTCTTGTTATTTGGCAATTACTCAACTGTGATTTTTTGTTATTTTGTTAGCAGGCTATTCATGTCTTATTATTTCATAGTTCAAACAGAGTTCTTTTGTTATTCTATAGTTCAAGTGGTGTTATTTCATTAGGGTTT
>JAOCPU010000121.1:0-17158 GCA_035772785.1 Phlebiopsis flavidoalba
GCGTCGTCGTACTTTCCACGTCCGTCGTGCAGCCGTACCGCATGCTTGTTTAGTGTTTCCGTCTCGTTGCGTGTTCGTGTCGCCGTGTGCCTGCGCCCTCGTATGCCCACGCCGTCCTGCGTCGTTCTTGTCGTGTGCCCCGGTCGTCGTGTGCTCATGTCCTCCTATGCCCACGTCGTCCTCTGTCCGGGTTGTTGTGTGCCCGCGTCCGCATGCCGCCGAGTGCCCGTGTCAGACCGGGCTGTGAGCCCACACGCACCTGTTATGCCTGCCCACGAAGCGGGTGGTTGGTAAGGGGCACGGGGATTGCCTTGAGCCCTGTGCTGTGTTGAAGTTAAGCAGGGCGGGCGAGCGGGGCGGGTACATGAGTCTTTGGCGTGCTACGCAGGCCGTAGCTGGCCCGCGATGCACGCGTGGCCATTTCCGGTGTGCGCATATCTGAGACCCGCGCACAGAACTGGAAAGGCGTCGTGTGTAGGTAGCACGGGCCTTTTTGACTCCCCAGGTGTCTTCGGTGTGCGCTTGTGCACATGGGAGGGCCAGGGGTAGGAGTCGGAATAAATGGCGCATCCCACCTGCGCCGTTCGAGCGCGCATGCGCGCAGGCATGTCCAGGAATTTTCCGCTGAGAAGGGCGCCCTGCGCACCTCCCCAGCCTCCGGCGACGCTCTTTTGTGGCGTAGCTGTTTCCCTCTTCGTCCGGAATGGGCCGGTGTGGTTGAGGCTACATGGTGGCGGATTTGGGCAACGGCGATGGCAGGGTAGCGACGGCGGTGGCGGCGGCAGAGCGAGGATCAGCAGGAACGTCCCAAAGGACGTTCCTGTGCATGGGCGAGTGGAGGGCACGGCGGCGTCGGGGTGCGATGGTGCGAGGGCGTGACGGCGACGGCGGTTGACAAAACAGCAGCGACGGTGCTGGGGCGGGGCTCTAGGTCCGAGAGCAATGGCGTGACCTCCACGGGCGCGATGGTGGTAGAGCTGGGGCGAGGGTTCAAGAACAGAGGCGCGTCGCGCGAATGGCGACGGCGCGTGGGCGAGTGTTGTGTGGGCGAGTACTCACCGGTGCGCCGTGTGCCTCGAAGTACTCGTCGTCCTCCAGGAGGCCGGTTTGTACGCCGTGCGCACCTCCCCGGGTGGCCGTCCTTGACACTCTTGAAGTGTCTCGTGGCGTCCATAGGATGGCGAGGGTCCGGTGGTGGTCATGACAGGGCGTCTGGCGGTGGGCGAGAGCGGCCGTGCGCGGCTTGTCGGCGCGGGTAACGGGGGGCGGGTGGGTAGGAGGGGTATTCGAAAGCGCGGAGAGTCCATCAAGAGCCTCCGGAAGAGGCCCTTGTGCGTGAAGGAGAGAACGAGTCGACACCGCCGTTCTCGCGAACGACGGCCCGATGGTGGAGGCGGAACGCAAGTTGAACCAGGCGCTTGCGCGTCGACTCGCGGTCTCCAAGTCCGGAGCGCCCCGAGACACTCTGTGTCTATCGAGTCGCTCCCATCCTCCGCCGTCGTTCACGAGAACGGCGGCCCACCTCCCCCTCGTTTCCATGCAGACTACTTCCTTTGGAGGTCTCTGAACCCTTTTTAGTCCTTTTCCCTTGATCCCCCATACCCCACCCGTCGTCCTGCGCCATTCAGTACGAGCATACGCGACCGCGGCCCGCAACAGCCGTTCCTCTGCAACCACGGCGACCTCGACACTAACGACTCTTGTAGGAGACTGGAAATGTGTGTGGAGAAATCCTCCGCGTATGAGGTGGATCAAGACGAGACTGTGTGGGCTCGTTGAACACGGTGCTGGGGTGGCCCACACTCGCACGCGCATGCCGAACTAATCTCTGGCGACCGCCGCGACCGTCATGTACTCCGCACACACTTGTTTCAGTCGCGTGTAGGCTCTTAAGAAAGGTGAGCAGATCTATTACATCATCATTGTGTCCCACCGTGACGAGTCTGCGATCTCGACCGGCCCCAGGTGAGTAAACCACTAGCTATTCTGCTAATCTCTACCAACCAGCGGCTTCTCCCATGTGCACAAATGCACGCCGAAGACACTCAGGAGTCAAGAATGGCCCCTCCATATCCTACCTGTGTGCAAATTCAATGCCGGCTGTCGCTTCATTGCGCACGCCGGCCGCGGGGTTTGCATGCGATGCACTGGAACGCGTGCACGCCAACCACCTCGCGGTGATGCATACGCGCCGAAATCCGTGCAACAGGCCTTTCTATTAGCATGTTGTATTCATGATTATACTTTTCAGAACAATCGCGAGTTCGACGGACACCGCAGGCAGGCGTGGTGGAGCGGCCACGGCATGACAGCATGATGCATGATGGCTGAGCAGTCGGTCCACGACGACAGTTACATGAGCTCCGGCTGGACGCGGACAGCACGAAAAGCTTGGCTACCGCGCCACGAGGCCCGAGGAACCCCGGGCCGACCAGAACGCGACGCGGACGACGACGCCTCCTCCGGCTCACGCTCCACGACCGCGGACAACAACGAGAATACCTACGACATTAACGGTCGGAACAAAATTAGTCATAATGCGGATGGCTGCGACAAGAACAATGTCTGTGACGCAACAGCAACAGCCGCGACAAGATTGGTTGCGATGCAAACCACTAGCCCTTGGCTTGTGCATGTATAGATATGTGAATAGATTAACAGCTTCCAATTTGTGGGAGAGTGTGAGCTGGCTGCACAAAATCTCCCAGTTAAAGTAAACCTGGGTCCTGCTGAGGGTTTTTTTGAATGCTGTTAAGATATTACTGTGAACCTACAAAAAGAGGTGAAAAAGAAATTCCGGTTTGAGCTGCAGATAGCAGATGGTGTAAACAAATAGAAGCTGCTGAAACAAAATGACCATTGATCAAATACTGCTGCTCACAATAGCTAAACTCTAGGAAATGATAAAGAGATCATAAATGATCAATGAAAGAATAACCAAAGATCAAATAACACTGCTTACATTTAATCAATGGCAGTAAAACCAAACATGAATTATAAAATACCAATGAGAAAATGACAAAAGATAGAATACCACTACTTACATTTAATCAATATCAGCAGCAAATGAAAAATAAATCATAACTTGCCCACAAAAGAATAAGAAAATCTCAAATACCACTGTTAACAGCTAAAGAATGGCAAATTACACCTCCATAAGAAATTGAACATGACTCAAATTACATATGTGAATCAAAAATTACCCATATGATAATAGAAAATGAATCAAAAAGAGGTCCATTTACCCAAATACTCATACAAGAACAACAAAGAATAGCAGTGAATCACAAGTGAATGAGATATTACCACAAAGAATCAAAAAGAATGGGGCATTAACCAATTAACTCTTTGGATGTTCACCTCTGGTAATTACCACTAGGTATTTTTCCTGATGTTAACGGCTGAGGGTCGGAGGAATTCAATGCATACTCACCGAGGAAACGTATCGCTTCTTGCGCGATGTCTTGTCCCCTTCACACTTCATGTTCGCAGAGCTCACACCCTCAACATCAATGCTGGAACAGATCAAAAAAATAATCCATTGCATCTGGGGCTGTAGCATCTAATGTACTCGAGTTTCCCCGTATCGGCCGTGACTTGGGTGCTGTGTGCTTCGCGGTAGACCCGTCTATGGTCGTTTGATATCCGCTCAAAACGGTGCAGTCCACCGTAAGAATGTCGCGCCCTTGCTCAATGTCGGAACACAACGAGATGTCGATGTCGTCTTCGAACACTCCGGCTGTTCTCTTCCGCGGGCGACGTGCCATTGTCGAATTCTATGGAAATATCGGTTTTTTTATTCGATCCTCTGAACGGAACGGGAGTACTCTCACATTTTTGCTTGCGACCGTAGACCTAACCGCAGCGAGCTCGATCACTACTGTACAGGACCACCGACTCCGTGAGCGATCCTTAGGCGCCGGCCGCTTGATCCCTTTCCGTGCGTTAATCCAGCCCGTGCCCATAGTCCGACGAGCCTAGGTAAGTTCATCAAACACATCGTGTTACTACTCCGTTCATCGTGCCTACTCACCCATGCACAACTTCCAGTCGCATATTCATAAACATCCATGGCCACTCCAAAGCGACTGCGCTAACCCCAAGAGTTGCGGATGGCCCGCGGAAGGTGACGAAGCGGCCGGAAAGGAGACTCTGAACGGTGTAAAGGGTAATCAACTGGTGTGTTCCTTAGCGTCCTGCAGGTATCTCAGAATGCTTACCTGTGAGTGGTAGTGCGCCCAGCATGATGTTTGTGGGGCATATGACATAGTCTGTCAGTGGACTCGCGCGGTCGCGACACAGAGACCAAGCACGGGGGATATTGTGTCGGAGCCGAGCAGTTGCAGTAGGCAACAGCCCCGCGGAGACCATGTAAATGAGTCTACAATTATTCTGAGGCCGGTCGCCCATGTATTACCTGACTCACCGTTCAGGAAACAATCCCCGAATCCGATGTGATTGAACATGTATCATGGTGTGATCAGCCTCTCTCTATGTCGCTCCCAGCGAGACTCCCGAGTATGTCTTCAAGTCAAGAGTAGTGATCCTTCGATTCTATGGTCGCTTTGAGTTGATTATCTCATGAATAGAGCAAGGACTTACGTTGGTGTAGAGTATCACACGCAATCGGCAGAGGTGTGTGGGCGCAGTCTGTCCATTGAATGCGAGAGTACTGACGTACGTGTGTGTAGACGGTAGGTGTGAACGTATCCCGACGGCTGGCCCGTCCTACGCCCGCCTGTTGTAAGTTGCCATCTCTGTTCACCGGGCGGTACTCACAGGTCAGCGCGCAGTGGATGTAGTACAGGGGGCACGGTGAAGCCGTGGTATCGCTAGTCATTCGAGTATGCTGTAGGTGGTGCATATACTCTTGAGTCTACTAATCTGATGCAGCGGTTGCTACTCACCTTCCACAGCCGCCCCGCTCCCGTTCACTTGCACGCCTACCGCCACGCATCGCATTTGCCACAGTCGCCCCGCGCATCGCACTTGCCACATGCGCCGCGCGTCGCACTTTTCCTACTGCGCCACATCAGCTCAGTCCCGTCGATTGAGACACGCGCACCCACGGAGAACCCCTGTGTACCCCCCCATCCTGTAGCCACCGTCGTCAATAAATGTATGCCAAACGACGCGGACCACCAGAGTCTCTCACCGCGTGTTTTGATGTGGAAGTGTGAAGCATGTACGTCACCAGTCGGTGGAATTTGACGGAAACCAAGTGCCAATTGCCCTGTGCGTACGGAAGGTTACCTGTGAGTGAGTGTGGAGGTAGATGAATGCGCGTTTACAAGATGGAATCGCGAGCGAAGTCTAAACGTGAGAGACTCCCAATGAGCGCGTGCCCGAGCCCGTGCCCGACCCTGAGCACACGCAGGCGCCCGGGTCTGGGACACCTTTCGTCAAGCCTGTATTCGCATTGGAGAGCTCATCGGGGCACACAAAGGTACGTGTGTGTGTCTTGATCGTTCAAGAACATAGAAACGAAGTTTCAGAAGTGGAATTGGCCAGTTGCATTTTAGTGGTCAAGGTTCACTTTCGAAGGGGTTTTAGCTTTGGGGTTTGCCCCTAGGGTTTAGATGGAAGTTGCGAGTTCCTGAAATCTGCGCAAGGTGCCCACCACGTACCGACCGCAACACCCCGGAAACAACTGCGATCTCGATGCTCAGCGTGCTCAAGGAGGTCACTAATGTACTTCTGGAAGTTCTCACATTTTTGGAATGCGTATTCGCATGGCGATCCAGCTCTCCTTTCATTCCATGGCATGTCCTCATCTGGAGCCCCGCTATCTCGATACAAAGCTCAGTTCGTGTCAGACCGGCTGGACGCAAATTTTTGTTAGTTTTATGGCATTTCATGGCATTCAATATGTATTTAGAGAATTTTTTGCATGCTTTTAGAGTCACTTCAGACTATGTTCAAGGCTCAATCCTGATGAAGGGGTCTGATTTGGGTCAGATTTGAGGCTTGTAACGGCTTATAACGTATCGACTTGGAGTCCGCTGGGGCTCATTTTTTTTTTCTAGTCTCCTATATAGCGTCGGTCAATATCCCGATGCTAAAACGACGGCTCCGCATAATACGACACAGGCAGCGTAGACCAGTTTCTTCGAGGAGGTCACTTACCTTATATGGCAATTACTGCATCATGTGACCTTAAAGTCGAACTTTCTGCTGCCATCGACACTTCAAATATGCACGGATCCCTCTCGTATTTTCGATCACACACTGACCATATGAATGCCATGCTATGGAAATATATTTGGATTTACGACGAATATAATGTTCGTCCTTGCTGAAGAAGCTGTGGACCAGTTGTGAGGAAGATCACTTATCCTGAGGCCCTATACACTAATGCAATTACTTTGGAAACACTCTGGAGCTGCTGGATGATGTGCAAGATGGTGTTCTGCTCACCCCCTTTGTCTTGGATCCATAGATGAGTTGTAGCTTTCGTTTTTAGTGATATTGAGGTAATTAATTGATACATAGACAGTCCATGGATGGCACATGGCGAATACATCTTAACCGCGCGTTTGAATGTGCTTGAGGTGTAGGAGAGAAATCGAGGCCGACGTTCTGCAGGCGGCATGCGGCCGGCGGTCCGCCTATACCATATTAAGATGAGGCGGGACGCCACAAAGCCGGCGCCTAGAGAGCGCCGGGAGCGCGACAGCCTACTTTCATTGGTTGTATTCGTTCACTCTCGCATGTTCACGCATTATTTATTCAGGCAAAAAAAACAATATATTCAAGATACAAAAAAAAAACTATTCTTCATGCTCGCGGAGGACTTTGGCCGTGTACATATGCGCAAACTCCTCAGTCGCGTCACGGCGACTGTTGAACGCGAGGAGTTTGGCGTCCTTGGACGTGCCTAGGGCAATGAAAGCGTCCACTCTGCCGGATGAGGGGTTAGAAAGGTGACCTCTTAGAACAGTGACACTTACACGCTGTTATACACCCCAGGGCACACTCCATTCGACACTACCCAGTACAGCGGCGCCTTGAGGACCAGGCGTACATTGGCCTCGATAATGTTAAGCGACCGCTCAGAGAGCTTGGAGCTTGCGCGTAAAGCGGTGAGCCTGGCCGCCTCTAGCTCGGCATTCGAACGGCCCCCCGACAGTGGACGTGGATGCTGAGGATGTGGATGTCGAGGCCGAGGCCAAGGCCGACGAGCGTGCGGGGGCAACGGGCCGGGAGGAGACCATAGGGCGAGTGGTAGGTGGAGCGGCCTGCCTGATCCTACGCCTCGGAGGCGGAGGGGTCGGCGAGCTCTGGGGGAGCGTGGAAGCCGCCTCCTCGCTGCTTTCGTCGTCCGTGACCGAGGCCTTGACCGAGCCGTTCTTGGACCTCTGACTGGGTACAGGGGTTGCATTGCGTATGGGAGCCTTGCCTTTGGGGTCGGCCGAGGCGCGTTTGGTCGGCGGGGCGACGTCTTCCTCACCGGAGGTAATCTCGATGGGAGGGCTGCTGGCGAGCGAGCGGCGGCGTTTGGGTGTGGCCGGCGAATCAAAGGCCGGGGGCGTGTAATCTCGGTCATGTTCCTTGCAGTACTTACCACCTGCATAGAAGGCTATACGAGCCTTCTGCAGGTTACTGAACTTCGCGTGCGAGGCACCGCTGAAGCCGTTTGTCGAGGCATGCGCGTCATCCCTGATATGTGTTACCATTTGCATGTGGTAGAGAAGAAAGATACGTACCACTGGTAAAAAAGTCCGCTTTGCCGGCCCTTCCACACCACGAAGACCTTTGACTTCTCTCCAGGGACACCGATAGGGCTGATGGTGAGGTCGACATTGTCGGGGAGGGTGTTGGATTCCAAGCCGTGAACGTAGCTGTACGGCGGTTCGGGGGGGGTCTTCGTTCCCCGTGGGATGTCGTTGCGCATGGCAAGGAGCGTGGTGGGAGGGGGGAAGTCGTCGTAGGCGTTGCAAGACGAAGGCGACAATCTAAGGTGAAATCGATGGAGAGCAAAGCGCTCGACCCCACGTGGCTGGCATGTGGCCCGGCGTCTGGTCCGACGAGCCCGCGGTCTCGACTTTCAAAGACGCGTCTGTAGTGCTACGCTTGACATCTGTGAAACCGACAATGGCAAGAGTCAGAATCAACACCAAGACGAAGCCCAAGACGAGAACCCGACGGCGCCCTGCGACCAAGAAGAACAAGGGCCCTCCGGGAAAGAGAGGTCGCAAGGATGGGCTCAGTGGGACGCGCTTCGCCTTCCTGCACGAGCAACTGCCCGCCTACCTGGCTGCTGCACGCAACGACAAACACTCCGATTTCTGGGCAAGTTTCTTCCCGGAATGGTGGGCGCGCGATACCCGTGGTGGGTTTCAGTTGACGTAGAGCCACCGAAGAGGACCTCACATTCGACGGCGACCTGGAGGACCCCGAGGTTCAGGTCCGCAAGGACGCTGCGGTAAAAAAAATGAACACGGTGGGAACAAATTTATTTACTACATCACATAGTTGTTGGTCTGACTTTACGACACAGCGGTTGAAGACGTGGTTCACGTACCGAAGGGACAAGCAGCGGCGCGCGAATCTGAGTCCGTGGCGCCCGTTTTTCAAAGCGATCAACGACGCTGAAGGCATCCCCCCCCGAAGGCTTGCCAGGCTGGCAGTTTTGGATGACCGAACACCACGACGAGATCAACGAGGAGCACGCGCGCCGATGCCCGGGGTTGACCGACAAGGAACGCGGTCAAGATATAAAGATGCGTGGCCGGATCGCGCGCGACAATCTGGCCGGGGCTGGACGAGAGTGAGCAGACGGCGGCGTTGGAGGCCGCTCAAGAGGAATACGACGAGCGGCTGAAGGAGTACGAGACTCTTCAGCAGACCCTGACAGCCGCGATTCCTCCGACCCATGGAATCGCAAGTCCGGTGAGCTACAGTGTGATTTTTCGTCAAATGCCAAACTGACCAGTTCTTCAGCGCTCGGGAGAGCCTTGCAGAGGTCGTATCCCCATTCCTGGACGCTCTCGCACGGTACACCGGCACCACCATCACTCTCTTGAGTGGCTCAAGCCCCGCGCCGGGCGAAGATAAGCTCTTCGTCAAGGCAGTCCATTCACGCAACACGCTCGATCCCAAGACTGGCCAAGCGACGCAATGGTCTGACAGCGACCGCGGGGGCTTTACGGCCGCTATGCGCAAGTTCTCGGAGTGGGTGAGCAAGACCGAAAGTAAGTAGATGCAGTCTTATACTACAAGCTTTATTGATAGAATGAATTACAGCGATGTCTAAACGAACCGAAGACACACCCATGCAGGACTTGGGAGAAGAAGACATCGATCTCGACATCGCCGGGAGGGTAGGAGGGGATGGGGAAGACGACGAGGACGAGGACGAGGAAGACGATGGAGACGAGGACGAGGAGGACGAGGACGAGGATGGGGACGAGGATGGGCGACGAGGAGGGCGACGAAGACGCGGCTAAGGCTGTGAAGAAGAGCAAGAAGACTGCCCCAAAAGCGAAGAAGGCGACCCGACGCAGTGCAAAGGCAGCAGGGCAAGGGCAAGAAGGCCGTCTACCTCGAAGAAGAGGAGGAAGACGAAAGCGACACCAGCGACGAAGACGACACCAGCGACGAAGATGACACCAGCGACAACGAAGACATGCCGCTGGCTAGACGAGCCCTTGCTCGCGCGGCGCAGATGAAAGGCAAGGCTATTGTTAAGCCCAAGCCCGCTCCAAAGGCTCTGCAGACTGGGTACGCGAACAGCGATGGGCGCTGCTCAAGATCAGCCCCGTCTTGCGTCAATACACCGAAAGCTTCACAGCCGAAGCTCGTCGAGTCCGTGTCGACAGAATAATCAAGACGCACCCCAAGGAACGCTCGGAACTGGAACGGGAAGCCCACGTAGCCTTGGGCAAGAGCTACCCTGCGTCCGCGGTGGCACCAACCAGGTCCAGACGGCCAGCCCGCCGCCTCGTCGTCTCGGCTTCGAAGCGACACACCGACATCCATGCGGCAGGCCTCTCCTGCCCACCCGCCACCTCAACAATCGCCACCACCGCCGTCAGCGGCGCATTCAACATGCCGCCGTCGCCAGCTCATGCACCCTCACCACCGCCTTTGCCTCCGCTGCGCAGTCCGACGCCGAACCGACGCTCTCTCGAGCCGACGCCGCCGCCGCGTCGTCCGCACTCCAGGACGCCGCCGCGCTCTCCGACGCCTGCCCCGCCGCGCTCTCCGACGCCGCCGCGCAGCTCTCTCCGACGCCGCCCGCGCTCTCCGACGCCGCCGCGCTCTCCGACGCCGCCGCGCTCCTGGTGCCCACCAGACCATGTAGCCCATATATGTTATGGGGGCTATAATATTAGCGCGCCATAATGCGTTATAGGGCTATCCCTCAACGGCACCCCGTATTCTAGGATAGGGGTCAAAACCAATGTTGTAGCCATCACTCAGGGCATTCCAAAAACATACCAGAATGGTATGTTTTGATGGGGAAACTGGAGGAGCTATTCGCAAAATACATTTTCGGAGCCGACTCTTTTTTCGCAAAATAAGCGCCCGAATGCGGGAAAGTGCGGCTGGTCCCTGGGCTAGGCCCAGGGCTGCCACTTGCCGGATTTGGCTCAGAATTGATGGCAATCCGCTTCCCATCAATTCCGCTTTTGGGCTGCATTTGGGGTTGCTCCCCAGCTTCCCCCTTGCTTATTTAGGGCGCTGTATTGTAGTTTGGGTACCTATGTATGTTTAGAACATGCTCACCGAACAGAATCCCATATTTGGCCTGCCAGGGGTGCTACCAATATAATCCGATTTTATTTGGCTTTTTTTTCGCGATTTTCAATAGGGTACCCTGGGTTCCCCTGCATTCCCCTGGCCTTGCTGCTTCTCGTTTAAGCTCACATATGTTCCCTGAGTATGCCCATAACATAGGAACATCATCTGATGCATTCCCATTATCCTGGGAATTGTTTCGAATTTCCGGGTATTTTTCGAAATCTGGGGGTCTGGGCATTGCTTCCTATTGATTGGGGATTGTTCTGAGCATTTCCCCCATATAGATACACTATATTAAAGTATTTCCACCGTGCAGATCAAAGGATTTAACATGATATGAATGTTTGGGAACATATTTCTGCGGAATTGATGGCTACTCCCCCTATACCCCTCCAGATCAATAATCTGCTATTCTGAGTGGATGGAAAGTACTCTATAGGTATCTAGTATATGCAGATAAATTGTGGAAGCAAGGGGATGGCTGTAGCTAGTGCGATTCCCCAGATCTTGGTCAATTATCCTGGCGCTTATTTTCGGATTTTAGGGTTAAGCTCAAATCATAGTATTACAGTACAAATGAAGCTTAGCTGATATCTCCATCGTATTCTACACCCCTGAAAACCCTTATATCCAAATTTGCGAAAGGAGGGGACATGTACAGGCTGTCAGAGCATAGAAAACAGATAGGAAGTTGTGTAATTATACAGAGATTCATGTTAACCCCATGCATTCTCTTGTAACACTAGCACATCTTTCCACCCACTTGGGGGATTGATGTAAACTAAATTGTAGCATGTGTGGGAGGTATGTAGGATGTGTTCTACAGCTGGAAATGAATTATCCTGCTCTGTGTGTGAATAGGTGCACATGTTTTTCGCTTTTTTAAACCCTAAATGACGCTTTTATTTGGGTTTAAGGCCTGCAGCACCTGGGGAAGTTGTTCTAAAGCTTAGAAAACTAATTCCACACATGTCCCTACATGCACAGAGTATATAGACAACAGCCAGAAGGTATCCCACCGCTGTGGAGCCCAGGGGTAAATGCGCATTTTCGCTTTTATGCTGGGTACCCCCATTTTGGGGTATATATCAGGATGTAGCATGTGCTGTATTGGTCCCCTGGTGTTCCAGCGTTGTATATACACTATCCCAATGCTATATGAGTATCCTAGATAGTTACAACGACCCCCAGACCAATAATACCCCCAAGGGAACCTGCCCAAATATTATTTTTCCGCTTTTCCCAGAATAATATATATCCCTATTGTTCCCATGTGCTTGGATAGCTTCCAAACTTCATTTCTGTATTGCCCCAATGTATGCCTATATAATGGCAAGCATACCGCCCATTTGTAGGCCCCCATTCCCCCAGGGTATACCCCCCAATGTGCCATTTGACCGCTTTTTTATGAATTATTATAGTATTTATTTTATTTTATTGTGAGCCTGCACATCATGGAACCTCTCAAAAATCGAGATCTGAGCTCTACAGATGTATATCTATGTAACCTACATAAAAGAATGGAGGGGAACGAAAGGGGAGGGCAGGAATAGCAGCAGAAATGGGCAGGAAAAAGCGGAATATAATGCCAGGAGCTGGCCCATCAAGATCTAATCTAATTTGATGGAAGCAGAATCTTATCTGGAAGCAGGAACCATCAGTGCCACAAAGCTTTTGATGGGAACCGGTTCCTGGCGCTTTTTGAGCGCTTTTTTCCGCAATTCCATGGGGTTGCATATTGTAGAAAACTCTATTTTGCCTCATAGCTCCCTTCCATCAAAACATATGACAAAACTGTTTAACTGACATATGGTTTGTTTTGATGGCTCTACCACCCAGAATATTTTCGACATTTTTGGTCCCCTATTTTAAGATGAGGGGAGGCTGGGCTACAGTGGGTGCTATGAGATAGCCCCAAAACGCATTATGGAGCGCTCTAGCGATAGCCCCATAATATATAAAGGCTACATGCACGCCTGGCTCTCCGACGCCGCCGCGCTCTCCGACGCCGCCGTCTCTGCCTAGGGACTCTCCAATCCCGCCGCCGCCGCCTCCTCGGGACTCTTCAATGCCGCCGCCGTCGACGCGCGGCACTTTCCAATGCCGTCGCCGTCGAACCCCCCCCCGCCCCAGCCGCCATCGACGCGGCACTCTCCAATGCCGTCGCCGCCGTCGTCGCCCCCGCCGCCGCCATCGTCGTCGCCGCCGTTGCCGCCGCCGCCGCCGCCGCCTCTGCCCCCGCTGTATCCCTCATATCCGCCCCATTCGGTGTCGGCGCCCCGCGGCGCGTCCCATCAACCCCACCAGCGGATCCGCCTCCCCCTGCCGTCGGCCCCCACTGCGAAACCCTGCCGCCGCCGCCGCCGCATCAGGGAAGAACAGCTTGGCAGCGACATGGGCTGCCGCTGCACAAGCAAA
The DNA here is from genome assembly GCA_035772785.1 of Phlebiopsis flavidoalba. Classification (NCBI taxonomy): domain Eukaryota; kingdom Fungi; phylum Basidiomycota; class Agaricomycetes; order Polyporales; family Phanerochaetaceae; genus Phlebiopsis; species Phlebiopsis flavidoalba. The sequence goes on from JAOCPU010000121.1 coordinate 13,165, forward strand.
GGCGAATGTAGCAGCAATGAAGGCTGCCGCAGCACGAGAGAAGGCCAACGGCGCGTCGACGAGACTCGGCGCATCGCCCGCAAAGGCCGTCTCGCTCAAGAAGCCCCCTGCGCAGCGTGCGAGGGGCGCATTACCTCTGGAAGGGCCGATCGCACCCGCGCCGTTCAGGTTCAAGGAAGCCAACCCGGACGGTTGGCCTGGCTACATCGAGACAGGTTACACCTTCTTGATGGATGCCAAACTTGGTCCGGCCTTCAACGAGGCCGTTGTCGCGTGGACGGAATTCGAGCGAAAGCTCGGGTTCAATGAAAAAGGTACGTGTATATATTAATTATTGAATGTAAACTAATACAACCTTTCGTTAGGCTCGCGGACTAGCTCCCGCACAACGTCCGGTCCAACTGGCCTACTGGATGGGCACCCCAGCGGCGCGATCTGTCGAAGCGCCCCACCATTTTGGACGCCGCCGCGTTCGGTCGCGAGCTCATCGCGTTGGTGGCGTTCGATACAGCCATCCTGGCGGGACCTAGGGGACGGTCGGCCCCTCCTCACGCAGCCTATGGGTGAGATGGACGCACTCATGAAACCTGGGAAGTGTGGTTTCTTTTTGGTCCTCCTCGCTCTAGTGTGGTGGCACGACGCCGGTGCACAGCCCGGCGTGGCATGGTTCGAGGCGACGTTTGATTACATCGTCGCCGACCTCGTTTGGGCGCTCAACGAGTTGATGCGCATTTCCGACGCAGCAGACAGGCCCGACGGCGGCGTCCCTGGTCCAAGCGCGAAGGAGGTGCCCCGCAAGCGACCCCGCAGAGCTGACTAAGCGGTTGCTGAAGCTGGGGCGCATCAAAGCGCACCTGGTCACGTCACGGTTAGGATGCCCCATCTCCAGTGTTTCTACATCTGTATACTACTCTTTTAATGTGATAAACATTGCTACACCACTGTCTGAGCAAGTATTTGTACAGCAGCAAAGCATACAAGCAGGTGGGTAGAAACAGTGGAAATCTGCTTACATAATGGCATCATAAGGGAGGACACCCGAACGCGCAGCAGTTACAGACGGCCTGGCATGATTACCTAACCCATTGCATCCCAATTGGGCATGCCGCGGGCGCTGCGAGAGCTCACATTTGAAGGCCCGCTGCATGTACGCGGTGGGGTAAGGCCCACCGTTATGCAAATCGGACCTCGGGCGAAGTCGCCGTAAATATGCAAATCGATGACCGCTCAGAAGCGGTATGATTTGCATAACCAGCACGGCCAATGGTGGCTGGGTGGCGTCAGACGCCCGTCAAGACCAGACGAAACAGTCGAGGTAGTCAATGTATGCGCGCAAGTCTCTACGTTGAAGCATAGTGAGTGGGGTGTGGAGATTCAAATGTAGATTTACCATGCATTGAAGCCAAATACTATGATATTACATGCAAGGGATTCTACGCTACAGTGACAACGACACCGTGTGCCCACTTCGACGTCACACCTTAACTATCACTGGCAGGGGGGTCAGGGTCCATACGGTAGAGCTCCTCCTCGGCCTCGAGAACGGTGAACTGTACAAGCTCTGCCGTTAGGTCGACTTCCTCGCTGGTGGCCGAGTTGACACGCGCGTAGTCAACCAACGTCCTGTTCCAGTTGAAGTTGAGGGCCTCAATAGCCTCGAAGACGTCCGCGCGCCGAGTTGCGTTCGACGGTCGGTGGAGACTTGCTTTGCTCGCGAGAAGAGCCGCTCGCTAGATACAGAGGAAGCTGGAATCGGGAGGATATCCAGTGCCATTCGTGCCAGCGTAGGATACATATGCGAGTGACGCTAAGGTATACTGAGGTTAGCTGCACAAACACAATACATGGATCACACATACCTGCCACCACTCAACAGTGTCGGTGTCGCGCGAGACGTCGAGGGAGAGGGCCTCGATGTAACGGGTGAGCTCATCACGCCACCCGTTTACATCGTCGCACGTCGCCACATTGTGCTTGGCTCGACGACGACGGTCGTAGTCGTCGTCATCGTCATCGTCGTTATTGTCTCTGGCGTTGTTGTTGTTGTCATTGCCGCTTCCAGTCGCGCCGGCTGCTACTTGAGGTGGGTGGGGATCTTCACGGTCCGGCGCATCTGACACAGCGGCAGCTGCACGCTGCTGATGACGGGCCTCGGTTGCCTTGGTGAGACCAAGACGCTTTGGCCAATACTCCTTCATCTAGAGATAACTAACAGTGAGTAGTGGTCTGTGTGATAAGGAAGGAGACATACGGCGGATTCGACGACATCGCGTGCGTGCTTGTTCCAGTTCACCGCGTCGGGGTCTCCTGCGTCAATAGCGGCCTGCTGTTCCTTTTCACCGCCCCAGCGAAGCGAAGCTCGAAGTACTCGAGTTTGTAGTACGGATGTAAGACTATTAGCAGGCAAAGATATCAGAATTCGAGCATGGAGTGTGAGAAGAGCGTGCACGTACACATGGCCAGGATGTAGACACGCGTGTTGTCTAATCCTAGGTAATACTTATCGAGTTTCGTGAGGCCCTTCTTGAGCGCGCCATGGAAGGCTTGATACTTCACGTCGTTGGACTTCTTCTCCCAGCGCGAGAAGAGAGCTTCGATGGCGGGGAATGACGCGGTGCAACGTCGAGTGCTTGTCCGACGAAAAGGTTTGCTGGTAACGGTTTGCATCCTGCGTATACATAGCGTGAGACGGATGAGAAACAACAGAAAGAAGACGTACCGCAAGGATATCAACGCACAGCTTCGTGCGAGCCCAATCCTCCTCCTTGAGGATGAATGCCGACCATGGTATTTTCTTCTCTACTTGACCATTCTTGCGCACCGTCGTAATGGGCCCGAACTTATCATCTGCCGTGGCAAGGAATATCTGAATGGGCTGAGGTGTGGACATTAGATGACTGGACAAGTAGTGTTTTAGGGTCCGGTGTCCAGGGTCCGGTCCCGGTCCTTTGACCCATTTTGCTAGGACCAGGACTGAGACCACCTTAGGACCAGGACCAGTATGCTCAGGACTGGACCAAGACTGCAGTCCTGGTCCTTATATGGTCCTACAGTAGTCCTGGACTGGTTCAGACTGGTCTGGGACTGCTGTCAGTCCAGACCAGTCTGTGACCGGTTCAGACCAGTCCTTTCTACTATATCTCACTGTTTACAGGCTAGAACTATGTTTTCTCTCTATAAAATAGCTATTAGTATATAGATGGATACATTATAACACAACAGCAGCATATAGATTAGTTATGATGGCAGGCAAAAGTGAACAGGTATCATGTTACATAGTAGTTGAGCTGTGTAGAACAGTGCCTAGTAATAACACAACATCATATTCAAGTTATAAGAGACCCTAAGTCATCTAAAGAAAGGTCTTTCTAGCTGAAAAAGCTAGTTACACCATGTTACAACTAGTCACATGTGGCTAGTAGAGGACCAGTCCATGACCAGTCTGGGGACCAGTCTGACCAGTCCTAGCTAATCAGGACATTGGACAGGACCAGGACTTTGGGACTGTGACCGGACCAGCTCAGACTAGGACTGACAAGCGGTCCTAGGCAGTCCAGTCTCGGTCCAAGTCCCGGTCCCAAGCCAGTCCCAGGACCGGACCCTAAAACACTATGGACAAGACAGAACAAAAGGATAACTCACTATGCGTAGATGATGTGCTCGCTCGAGCATTTTGTGAGTACTGCCCCACCGCGTGTTGCCGTGCAAGGGAATGACGAGCGGTTTGGGTATGCCGCAAAGGGTTTGCTGCGCCTGGAATGCCTGCTTTCGTTGACCCGAGGCTTGCAGCTATACCATTGCAGATGAGTAACAGTATGAGGATTTCGAAAGCAAGAAACGAACCTTGACCGTCAGCGTTCGCACCGCTGAGATGGCGTCGATACCACTACCAATCCGGTTCTCTGGATCTGCTGGATCGAAGTTCCAAATCGCATCTCGCGACTCGGCCACGGCGACTTGCGTTATTTCGGACATGAACGCTTCGACTGCGAGG
>JAOCPU010000122.1:0-15442 GCA_035772785.1 Phlebiopsis flavidoalba
TTATATCTAGTGAAGGACGTGGGTAGAACCATGGGTATCTCAGAGCCTACCCCTACCCATACCCACCAAAACCCATACCCACTGCCATGGGTGTGGGTTTTTGAAGGGTACAGGTGGGTATAGGTAAGAACCATGGGTTTGGACCATTAAATCACTACAAAACACAAGGCAGGCATGTCATACAAGTCATAGAATATATACCAAACATGTATAATACTGCATAGAGCAATAGTACAATGCTCAAAAATGTGTTTATAATGTTTTCTATTAAAATACAGAATATTCCACCAAGTATCACATTGCTGATGTCAACTGGTGGGTTTTTGGTGGCGCCGGTACCGTGGGTTTTGGGATGGCTACCCCTACCCATACCCATAGGTACCCATACCCACAACCCACGTGGGTTACCCATACCCATGTCCTTCACTACTTATATCACCACTCCTTCACCCTGTCTCCTGTCACCAGTATATCGTCTCACCCTACAGTGTGTAGGCACTCGTCAAACCAGCAAAAATGAGACACTCTCGTCTTCAACTGCGTGATGGGGATGCGCCACTTCCGATCGAGACGAGTCAGGCGGGTCTATCCAGCGGAAGTAAACCCGCAAATTCGGTACGTCCCCTCAATTATCCAGGTCCCTCGATTACTCAGAGTCCCTCCAGAATCGTACCATTCCAATGGCGACTTCTGGGTCTTCACACGGATCACGCAAGCGGCAAGAGAGAGCTACCCGGTAGACCTTGAAGAGCTGCCAGTATCAGAGGCCTTTAAACGTTCACGCTCGCAGTGCCGACAAGTTCGAGTCTCCCTTCCACCCACAGCGGCCACCTTCCCCACCGACCACGCTTCTCGTCTCTATGCCACGAAAGAAGAAGAGTCATCGCGGATTCCACTGGACGCAAGCGCAGGCGTGTCGAATCAGACCCAGGCAGCGGCGATGAAGACCGAACGTCAGCGGCCGGCCCTAGCAACACTCGCGCATCATCACCCGACTCAGAAATTGTTGAAGTCGCCGCTCCTACCACAGAACATTCGAAGCGAGAAGCGTTTGAGAAACGCTTCAATGTCGACGAACGCTCCACTGAGGAGGTTCTCAGTGCGTCCCATTTATAGCTGCATTACACCGTAAATACTGATGTTGCGAACAACCAAAATAGAAGAGCAACTCGAGTCCTGGAAGTCCGGTGTATATGACCACTTCAAGCCCCCCACAATCAAGGAGCTCGCTGACGGGGGTGGTGAAGTATGTTTTCGTGTGCAAGCACAAACCGTAAGCCTTTACTATACTCTTGCGTCTACTTTGCGTTGCTGATTAACCGCAACAGTAGTATATCAGTCTCTCTCGGGTACGCTGGGATGATTCCACCAGCAACCTCTCTCGGCATGTGAAGAACTGTGTCAGAGAACTCGCCCCCTCCAAGCAGCGCATTGAAGACTACGCGCACGGCTCGCGTTATACGAAATCGCGCTTCCGCTATCTGCTGGCGCTCTGCATCAGGAAAAATCCAGCCATTATTTAACGTTTTTTAATAGTTGAACTCCCAGCGAATGCAACTAATGACTGAGCATTTGTGGCTTATTATTTACCATCGTACCCCTAGTTCGTTCATTCCTGCATTCGGTGCATTTGGTGCATTCGCCAGCCATTCGCCAGCCATTCGCTGGCTGTTTTGGCAAGTATTATCTTGTTTATAAATTTAGTTATTTGATGTATTCATGTATTTTCAATGTTTTACTATTAGATACATTCAGCTACTTAGCCAGTTTGATTATTACAACATTAGCCAGTTAAACTAATTCTACTATTTGCCAGGTTCACATCATTAGATAGTTTGTAAATCATTCTTACTGAATCCACCAGTCAATCACCATTATAGATGTAAACACTGAATGCTCATTATAGAGAAATGGTATATACAAATTGAGGGCCAGTATCAGCCCTCATCATGCTGTAGTTGGCCTCGTCGCGCGTTTGCCGCCCTTGTCGTGCCGTCATGCCGTTTTCATCCTTGGTGTGTTTGTCCTTATTGCGCCGTGGTCATTGTACGCTCCGCGCCGTCCGTGTCCCGTCGTGGCCGTTCACGCCGTGGTTGTCCTTGTTGTGCCGTGCTCGTGCTCGTTGTGTTGAGCTCGTCCTTGTCGTGCTCGTGCTCGTTGTGCTGCGGTCGTACTCGTCGTACTCGTCTTTGTTGCATCGTGGCCGTCCACGCGGAGGATGTTCTCGTCGTGGTCCTCGTCGAGATTGTCCTCGTTGCACTTATCCTCGTCGTGCTTGTCTTCGTCGTGCTGTGGTCATCCTTGTCGTCCTCGTCGTGGTCGTCCTCGTCGCGCCATGGGTTGTCCTCGTCGGGCTTGTCCTCGTCGCGCGCCGTGGTCGTCCCACGCGCCGCGCCGTCCATGTGGCGTCGTGGCCGTCCAGCTGTGGCCCTCCTTGTGATGGTATCCGTTGCATACGTCCTCGTCGTGCGCGCCCTCATTGTGCTTGTCCCGTGTCATGGCCGTCTCGACAGCGGAAAGGCCGTGTGTTGCGCCCGAACCGTCTTGTGCTCGTCGTTGCGATGGCGCGACCCACTGGGCGACGGCATCATTCGCGAGGGATCTGTAACCGTCCGCGCGATCAACCGAAGGTCGACACCACCCAGGCGCGTGTGTTGTGTGTTTGAAGTAAACCTGGGCCAGTCTTGGCTCCCAAGCGTCTTCGGGCTTCGTTTCTGCGCATGGGAGGGGCCTGTGGGCAGGGGTAGTGGTTGGATGGCAAGGCAGGAGATGCACCTGGGGTCGTCTCGAGCTCGCGGACTCGCAGTTACCGAGAAAAAAACGCTGAATGAATTGCTGACACACCTTTGTAGAGAATTTTTACACGCCCTTGAAAGGCGTATGTGCGATATAGTCCGGAGCGCGGTCGCGAGAATTCAGTCGCGGCTCCCCGCGTGCGCGGGGGGAGAATATGCCACGCACCTTGGCCACCGAGCCCGCAGGCTCGTTGGCATCCACACCAGGCCACCCCTGCGTGCCCTGTGGACCTTCCACACCCCCCATGATGCTTGCTGAGTGCGAGCATCGCCGCTCTTGAAGCGGCACGGCCCGAGGTGGTTGAGGTCGTGCGTGCGCGTGTTGAACGGCGCCCGGGCGGTGACGGTGGCGGAGAAGCTGGAGAATTGAGGAGAAGGGAGAAGAGACTTCAGAGACTTCCTATGGAAGTCTCTGAGCAAGAACGAAAGCAAGAACAGCCGCCATGGTCTCGTGAGTGAACGACGGCGGAGGATGGGAGCGAGAGACAGAGCGTCACGAGCAGCATCCAGACTTGAACATCGGCGCGTGAGCGCAAGCGCCCGTGCTCGCCTTACGTTATACCCGGCCTCCACCGTCGGCCGTCGTTACGCAGAGAACGCGCGGTTCCCCTGCTACTCTCTCGTCTTGCACAAGGGCTCCTTTGGGGGGGCTCTTGATGGACTCTCTCTTTTACTTCAACGCCCCCGACAGGCCTCGACTGCCCTCGAAAAAAAGCCCATCCCAGCGCAGCATGCAGCGCATCTCTGGCAAACCTCGCTCTCGCTGGCCTACTCATTGAACCCACCGCGGCCACGGCTTTCACTCACCAGCACCTCTTGATACACAAGACGACACTTCAAGAGTGTCAGGGACGGCCGGGTAGGTGCCGCTGGGCGCACGATCCGGTCTCCTGCGGGACGAACGACGCCTGCGGGCTCGACGGCACGAGGTGAGTAAGACCACCGCTTTGCCGTCTTCATGTGCCGACCCCCAGCCAACCCTCCTGTGCGCGTATGTGCAAACGTACGCTGCTTGTGGTCAGCAAGCGTCGGCCTGACACGCTGGTCGTCGTCTATATCCTCTCGCCCCCGCCCCAATGGTCGCGCCCTCAAGCCCCCGCGCCCTCACACCGCGCCCTCACCTTCGAACCCCCGGGCCCTACCCCTGCCCGGGGGGGAATCTGGCGGCGCATCCTCCTGTCAATGCCATCATCGCCGCCCCTCGGCGCCCTCGTCACACATGCCGCACTATCGCACTCTCGCCACTCCACGGCTCCTACCCTCGCGCTCACGCCATTCCACCACCGTCCTCGACCTTGCCCTCTTGCGCTGCCAAGACCTTACCCTATCGCGCTCGCGACCGTTTCCGAACTTCGTATCCGCGAGCTCTCGCATCCCTCGCTTAGGCTCTGCAGCCCTCGCTCTCGCCACCCGCGCCGTGGCATCCGCCGCGGCCCCCTCCTCGCGCTGGCGCTTGGGTCCCCGTGCCTGTACACCGCGATCGGTCCCGCGCCGTCGCTGTCACTATGGCGCCCTGCGCATTCTCGTGGTCACGCCACCACGCCGTCGCCGTAGTCGCCATCCCACCTCCACACCAATCATGTCCTCGCTGTCGACATTGTCCCCACAAGGCGCTGTCAGCCTCGTTCTCGCGCGCCGTTGCATTGCTGACCTTGTGTCCATATTTTAGCATTCTATACATCCCTTGTAGTTAGACTGATTGTCTTAAAATAGCTGTGAAGTACTTGGGTTTAGGCAATGAGAGTGTATAGTTGAAGACCACACTCACTGAATCACTAAACAGCTGTCAAATGTAGTATAAACTCAAGAATGTTGTTTAATAGAGTAACTGATAGCAAATGTCTAGCAAACTATATGGTAATGCCTAATAGGAAGTAATGCATCCCTGAATGTAAAAATGACAAAAAAGAGCCAAAATAAACTGTGAATTAATCATGAATGCACAAATGAAAGGTAATAGTCAAATAAAGTGATAATGAACAAAGAACATGTTAATGTATAGGTAATATCACTAATGATTGAATGGTTGGATAATGACTGGTGAATGCAGGAAACAGTGGCAAACTTGTGGCAAATGCAGCGAATGCAACAAATGCCAGGCGAATGCCACAAATGATGGAGAAAACTGTTGAGCATTAATTAATGTTAAATAATTGGAGGATTTTTCCTGATGCTGGATATCACGTCGCGCGCGGCCGTTTGTCATCGTTCAGGATGCAGAGTTGGTAGAGATCTTCCAAATGCTCTACGCGAAGGTGGAGATTCCCCATCCCACAACGGTGTCACGCGACGTCAAGGAGATGTTTGAACTCACGCGCAAGAGCGTTAGCCTCCCTTCTACAGGTAAGTATCCACTGCTGTCGAGTCATCTTGATGGATGCTGATGTACTTCACTGTCACAGGCTCATCCTGGACGGCTGCATCTTTGCGTGGATGGCTGGACATTCTCTCCGAACGTGATATCGTTCCTTGGTGTCACCATCCAGCGCGTTGTGGGCCCGGAACTCGAGGTTTTCATCCTCGACTCATCAAACTCACAAAAGGCCACACCGGAGTTTACCTAGCTGAACAGCTCGCAAAATGCCTGAAGGATTATGAAATTGAAAAGAAGGTACGAGCTAGTATGGCTGTCTTCATACCCTTTTACACTTCTGACTAGTCCTTCAACAACTCCAGATCCTCGGCATCACTGCAGACAATGCATCCAACAATGACACTATGGTGTCAGAGCTGGATGTCCTCGGCGGGATGAATAGCACAGAGACCCGCGTGCGATGCTTTGCGCACGTGTGGAATCTTGTTGTAAAGGTACTTAACCCTATCTCTCTGTGTGACGTATATTCTAATTGGCTGGTGTGCGCATATTTCCAGGCTATCATTGCGCCGTTCACAAAACGCCGCACGAAGCCCACGGAACGGCGACAACGAGGACGAAGATGATGTCGACGCCGCCATCGATGCCCTCCTTACTGCCGACACTATCGACAACGAGACGAACGATGATGACGACGACAACGAGCTTGACGTCGATGCCGATCGGGAGCGTGCTGACGAGGAGGAGATCGAGGCAATTATCCGAGAGGTTGAAGCAGCGCACAGCCTCACTCGTGAGGATGAGCAGCTTGGCCGTCATGCCGTCACCAAGGTATGTGGCTGCCGTTCGGTGTTACGCTTCATCTAGATACTGATAGTGTTTCGTTTTACCGCGTTAGCTGACAGAACTAGCCAAGAAAGTCTTCCACTCACCGACAATGCGATCGGACGAGGACTTGGGGTCTTCGTGCGACGACGGCCCATATTGCCGCGCAAGGAAATGGTCCCCGCTCTGTCAAGAACACAATGGAACTCACTCGCAGAGGCAATCAAGCGAGCGCTCGACCTTCGCGCGGCATTAGAGAAGTTCTTCAACCTTGCCAAGTATGGCAAAGGCCGCACCGACCTCCGTGCGTACAAGCTCACCGAAGACAAATGGCTGTTACTCCTCCAACTATGGCAGGTCCTTGATGTAGGTTTTTCCTTGGTGCGGTCAATATTCTTTACTAATGCAGCACTTGGCAGGCTTTTCTGCAGGCAACACAGCGAGTATCAACGAAGTCTCAGCCGCTGCTACACCAGGTCATCCCCCTCATCGACGTCCTCACCGGCCACCTTGAAACCGTGGTGGCCAATCGAGATCTCCTGATGGTCATCCGGGCCGCGGCCGGTCTACCGCGCGCGGCTCTTAGCCGTCCTCAACAAGTATTACAGCAAGACGGATGACTCAGTCATGTATCGAATTGCAAATAAGTGAGTCTTTTGCTCGAATGGTTTCGCTGCTCGCAGACTTACCTTGCTCCACAAATCCTCATCCACGCTGCAAGCTGGACTACTTTCGTCGACAGAAGTGGCCTTCGACTGGATTGAAGAGGCCAAACGACTGCTTCGCAAGTACTGGGAGGCCCCACTACAAGGTTGTCGAAGTGGCACCCCGCGCAGCTCCGGCGACACCTATGGTATGTGCTATCTACACCCACCATCAGTTTTGACACAATTCTGACATCTTTGCCACAGTCTTTCAACCCGAATGACTTATTCGCCGACGTTGACTCCTTCAACGTGTCTTCAAGCGATCAAGATCCCATCGACGAGTACTTGGAATCCCCAATCCTCGGCCACGTCACCGATCCCATCGCCTTCTGGCATGGCCAGCTCGCAAGCCGGACACCCCCTTGCTCAGATGGGACTGGACTTTCTGTCTGTCCCAGCTGCTTCTGTTGACGTGGAGTGCGCCTTCTCGCGTGGTGGGCTTACGGTCTCCAAACGACGTCACGCACTCAGCGACGAGTCCGTCCGTGCGGCAACGGTGTTGGGGTCGTAGGCTTCAGTCAAAGGGCTCGTGCCCGAAGCTGATATTCTCAAGGCGTTCGGCGACAAGAAAAGCATATACCGGCCGGCCAACCACGCAAGGACAGGGTAGGTGACGTGGCGGCCGGCACTGCCAGCGACGGTGCCACTGCGGTCAACGCCATCGTTGTGTAGTAGTTGTAATAAGTAAAACATATGTATGAGAGCCAATAAATAAGGTATCTATTTACAAGACTTTACATGCGGGCTTCTCTTTTTTGAATCCACTCCTCAATGCCTTCGCGTCGTGCACCGTTGAGACTTTCCCAACACACGCCTTCCCGATTTGGTCGGGCTCTGGGCGCGTCTAACGCCACCACGATGGGCGGCTTTCTATAACGGGCATGGTGATGATGACTGAGTTCTCGTCTACTGTGTAAAAAACTAACTTACCCGTTGCTCCCTAGGGTTCTCAGCACTCAAAAGTCATAAAACTCGATGTGTGATATTGTGCACAGGTACCGCAGGTCAACCCGCCATACCCCAAACCCAGCACCCAGATCTGGGCAAGACCTTTACCTGTGGGTGATAATAACCCGCGGGTCCGTATATACCTGCGGGTATCTCTCACGGCTCAAACCCATGAGTACTCGGGGTCACCCGGACTCGTGCAGAGCTTTATACCAATGCTACACGAAGAACAACTCGGCGAATTCCTCCGCTGAGATGTCCGTACGGCAAGGCACGCAGCGAAAGTCGGAATTCAGGCGATCTGTCATCGTCACGATGCAGTCCATCCCTTCGTCCTTGGGGAGCGGTCTGATGAAATCAATCGCAACAGATTCATAGCGACCGTCAGATACGGGAAAGCGGGGTGCAGCAGGCCAGGTGGGCGACGGATTTTGAGCGATCCTTGTTGCGCTGACAATCCTCGCACGAGGGCAACGTAGAGCTTCTCGAGCTCCTGACGCATGTCCTGCGGCCAATAAAAGGCGTCACGGGATTGCGCCGTATGACTTCTCACTGCCGAAGTGCCCTAAGAAATCATGAGCGAGACGGAAAAACCGCCTTGCGCAGATCAGTCACCCGCGGAATGACAAGTCTGTCACCCACGTAAAGCAAACCGTTCCGTGCGGCAATCCCGTTGGTATGTCGGCCGTCCAGTAACCCCTTGCGCAGCGCAGACAATGCAGACAGGCCCTCACCGTTTTCCCCCCAGCAGCGTCCTTCGCCTCAGCATTCCACAGCGTGTCCACCAACTTCCGCGTCCAACTATCTTCCTCATAACCATCGCTGATCCGCGTCAACCAGACCGGATCAGTGGCTACGCGTAGCGAACCACGCGTAGCCCTCGTAGCGCATTACGCTTCGCCGTTCAGTCTGCACGTCCTGGACAGCGGGGATGCGATGTGCGCGGGACGCACGGCCGAGCCGTCGTAAGGCGGCCACCACCGGCGGCGGCCAAGGCCAGCGCGACATCAAGTCGGCAGGGGTGTTCAGAGGTCCCGGGATATAATGAATGTGTAATCGTACTGGGATAAAAATTCCTGCCAATGCGCCTGTCGGCGGGATAAATGTTTCTGCTCGTCAAAGTTCTCCAACGTCTTGTGGTTGGTGTACACCTCGATAGGTACGCCAATGAGGTCGGTACGCCACTTCTTCAATGCACGGATGATCGAGAAGAGTTCCTTCTCGTGTACAGGGTAGTTGAGCGCAGCGCCGTGAAGCTGCTGTGATTCGAACGCAACCGGCCTTGCTGATTCCACTGCACGTCTGGACAGCGGGCGAGTGCGCGGGACGCACGGCGGAGCCGTCGTAAGGCGGCCACCCACTGGCGGCGGCCAAGGCCAGCGCGACATCGAGTCGGCAGGGGTGTTCAGAGGTCCGGATATAATGAATGGTGTAATCGTACTGGGATAAAAATTCCTGCCAATGCGCCTGTCGGCGGGATAAATGTTTCTGCTCGTCAAAGTTCTCCAACGTCTTGTGGTCGGTATACACCTCGATAGGTACGCCAATGAGGTCGGTACGCCACTTCTTCAATGCACGGATGATCGAGAAGAGTTCCTTCTCGTGTACAGGGTAGTTGAGCGCAGCGCCGTGAAGCTGCTGTGATTCGAACGCAACCGGCCTTGCTGATTCCAAAGACTCGCCGTAAGTCAAAACAGCTCCGGTGCACCTGTCGCTCGCATCACATGAGACGAAGATGCGGTTGTTGCCCATGTGGTTGTGGTCGATAACAGTCAGACACTCCGCCGAAGTGACTAACTGTTTCACTGCGTTGAACGCCTGTTGGCGTCGGTCCAGCCATGCAAAGTCCGTCTCGGCCTCCTTCGTCGTCAAAGGGGTGAGTACGTCTGTGTACTGTGCAAGCCCCGGCAGGTGTTGCGCCATGTAACGCACCACCCCCAGGAAACCCGCGGACATGTGAGGCGCATGTCGGTGTCGGCCATTCGACCACCAGAGCATGTAGCCGTTATATATAACGGGACTATCTTTCTAACAGCCTGCATTGCATTATTGGGCTTGGGCTCAGTGGCAGCCGTAATGCCCTGTATTCTAGAATGGGGGGTCAAAACCAATGTTGTAGCCATCACTCAGGGCATCCTAAACATACCAGAATGGTATGTTTTGATGGAGAACTGGAGGAGCTATTCGCAAAATACATTTTTGGAGCCGACTCTTTTTTCGCAAAATAAGCGCCCAAATGCGGGAAAGTGCGGCTGGTTCCTGGGCCAGGCCCAGGGGCTGCCACTTGCCTGATTTGGCTCAGAATTGATGGCAATCCGCTTCCCATCAATTCCGCTTTTGGGCTGCATTTGGGGTTGCTCCCCAGCTTCTCCCTTGCTTATTTAGGGCGCTGTATTGTAGTTTGAGTACCTATGTATGCTTAGAACATGCTCACCGAACAGAATTCTCATATTTGGCCTGTCAGGGGTGCTACCAATATAATCCGATTTTATTTCGCTTTTTTCGCGATTTTCAAATAGGATACCCTGGGTTCCCCTGCATTCCCCTGGCCTTGCTGCTTCTCGTTTAAGCTCATATATGATCCCTGAGTATGCCCATAACATAGGAACATCATCTGACACATTCCCATTATCCTGGGAATTGTTTCGAATTTTCTGGTATTTTTCGAAATCTGGGGGGTCTGGGCATTGCTTCCTATTGATTGGGAATTGTTCCGAGCATTTCCCCCATGTATCTACACCATATTAGAGTATTTCCACCATGTAGATCAAAGGACTTAACATGATATGCATGTTTTGCAACATATTTTTGCGGAATTGATGGCTACTTCCCCTATACCCCCCAGATCAATAATATACTATTCTGAGCGGATGAAAAGTATTCTATGGGTGCCTAGTACATGCAGATAAATTGTGGAAGCAAGGGGATGGCTGTAGCTAGTGTGATTTCCCAGATCTTGGTCGATTATCCTGGCGCTTATTTTCGGATTTTAGGGTTAAGCTCAAATCATGGTATTCCAATACAAATGAAGCTTAGCTGATATCTCCATCGTATTCTACACCCCTGAAAACCCTTATATACAAATTTGCGAAAAGGAGGGAACATGTACAGGCTGTCAGAGCATAAAAACAGACAGGAAGTTGTATAATTGTACAGAGATTCATGTTAACCCCATGCATTCTCTTGTAACACTAGCACATCTTTCCACTCACTTGGGGGATTGATGTAAACTAAATTGTAGCATGTGTGGGAGGTATGTAGGATGTGTTCTACAGCTGGAAATGAATTATCCTGCTCTGTGTGTGAATAGGTGCACATGTTTTCGCTTTTTTAAACCCTTAGGGTTTAGGGGGGCGGAGCCCGAGCGAAGCGAGGGCGACGGCGTTGGGTTTGTTAGAGAGAGAGCGCGAGGGCGGCGAGAGTAAAGGGTAGTGACTCGAGGTGAGTCACCGTACACTTTCGACTTGAAGTCTCATCAGTACTCTCAGCCTGGTACTTATACCTGACTGTCAAGGGTCCCGGTAGGGACCCTTGACACTAGCCTGTAACCGTGATTGGCTGGCTAGACTTAGTAATGCTTGCTGACCGCTGACTCGGCGATGAGTAAGTCAGTGGAGCAATAACCAATTGAGGCCTTAACGCTATTCGCTAGGCCGGGCGGAGCCCGGCGGCCCTAGACTGTCAGCAAGAAACAGTCAGCATCGGTGATCGGGGATAAGCCAGCCGATCACGCCGAGGACCGGGCCGTGAGGCCCGGCAGCGCCCGGACATTGCCGAGCGACTAACCACGTGGTAGTCACGTGCCCCGGCGCTTTGCCACCGACACGGCGCCATGGTTTAGCGCCGTTAGGGTTTAGCGGTTAGGGTTAGGGGTTAGGGTTAGGGGGCTTAGGGCTTAGGGCTTAGGGTTTAGGGTTCGAACCTATCCAAAGCAGCCTTTCCTAAGGAGCCTAAGCCCCCACATTACTTTAGTGCCATTCATCCAAGTAGCCTTCAACGATATCTTCGTTGTCGGCTGTAGCTAGGACGGACTTTTTCCAGCGTGAACTGAGATCAGCAAGGTTTTTGTTACGCTTGCGTGATACAATCCACTCACGTTGATGATAACCAACGGATCTAATATCCAGAACGTGCTCCACCTCAAGGGCATTCCCAAAGCGAACCGGCTTCAGTCGTCCGGTCGGAATCAGGTTACCCATACGCCACTCCTGTGGGAGTGGGTCCGCATTGGCAACGAACGGCGTTTCCGCCCGCAGAGGAGTTGGGACCGGACCCTGTTCGAAAGGATCCAGATACTCCAGAGAAGATTCGCGTTCCATTATCGAGCCATGCTCACTTGGGGCAGCGGGCTCGGGCGAGTGACCCCAAAGTGGCGATGAATTCCCGGTAGGGTTTCTACGCACACCGGCAGGGGCCAGCACGCCAATAACGGGCGACGAACCAAGCTCTGAGCCAGAACCGTCCTCTGTGGTCATGGCCGGGATTGAGAGCCCCCGGACTTCCACCACGTGGGACGACGCGGACGACGGGAGAAACCCGAAACGTTCCAGACTGAACTGTACCAGCTCAGCCTCAGGCGATCCCCGAGGAGCGAGCTGGCGGGCCCAGGCCAGCAACGGAGGCGGGACCCGCAGAGCTCCCAGAGGGAGATGCGCGCTCGCCGCCGTGTTCTAGATATCGTCTCCGACGCTCATTTTCCTCCAGTATATGGAGGCCTGAGAGCCAAGATTCAACAACGATACGTCCTAGTTCATGGACGTTGAACGCACTCCAAGCCGGGTTGAAATGGGACTTGAGAACTAACACTTCACGGGCCCTTGATGCCACACCAAGGCGGTTTACCCAGCGAGAGACGTAATTTTCTCGAGCCCCACTTACGAACGAGGTCGGTGTGGGTATCCACGTGCAACATAAAGACCCGTCAAGTCAGTAATTGCGTCTGCGTAGTGATCAGGTTTACTACTCAGCGTGGCCAGCCTAGACATCTCACCGACGAAAGTTCCGCGCTTTACGTCTTTGGGATGGTGAGATGCCCAGGGAATGCGTTCACGATGGTTTAACGGTTTACGGTAGGGTTTGTGCTCGACTCGCCGTGTCAGAGGATCTAAGTATACAAACATGTCCAGGAATGGTGTGTGCCATTCCGAAACCGACCCATTCGATTTCGACGCCTTCATACACAACTTGTTGTGCAAGCAACATCGCTGCCTCCG
Source organism: Phlebiopsis flavidoalba (assembly GCA_035772785.1). NCBI lineage: Eukaryota > Fungi > Basidiomycota > Agaricomycetes > Polyporales > Phanerochaetaceae > Phlebiopsis > Phlebiopsis flavidoalba. The sequence continues at coordinate 12,803 of JAOCPU010000122.1, forward strand.
CCGTAGGGGCGTAGACAATGCCAAGAAGGTCATCGATTCGGTTAAGGTACCGTCCGAAGAATGCGAAAGCGGACTTGAGTGGTTCCTCGTTAAGAATACGATTTTCGAAGTACGAACCATAAAGGTTCGCGAGATCTGGTGAACAGGCAATGCCCATCGCCAGTCCGTTGACTTGCTCCGCGTATTCTTCGCCGAACTTTATTATTAACTGCGTATTAGCTAGTTGCATACAGCGGAGAAACATATGACGTTCCTCCGGAGACTTGTTTACACCCTATCGCATCAAGCCACATCTTGCTTACTTTAGCGATGCATGAACGTAGGGGAACGTTAGGGGTAGAATGCGACAATGTCACCGCTAACGATCCAAGCCTTTCGTGAATGCTCTAATTGCAGTCCGCTCAATTTCTGTGCAAGGTCTTTGGAACCATGCAGAACGATATGGTTGCTGTGCAACCAAAGGTTTGAGCTGTTTAGAAACATAAGTGGCAGCCGGGGCCTGTGCGTTGGAATGGCACGGCACGATTGGGCGCATCTTTACCGGTTTCTTATGCATCTTTGGGATGCCATAGAACTCCGGCAACGCTGACCGAGCGTGAGGATCAACCTCCTCCGACGGGACTTTACTACCGATGAATGTTGCCAGCTGTTTGTCCCCCGAGCTGCGTCTCAGCAAAAAGACTTAGCTCCTGAACAGCCTCATGTTTCCGATCCATAATAAGATCTGATTCAGCTTCGGTGATATGACGATATGCCGAGGGATCGTTCCAAAGCTTACGCGTATTCTCTACGAACCATGCCTTAGTGATTACCGCTACACCGAGGGGTTTTTTGTCCGTATGCGACACCATATACTGGTGCGCCTCCAGATAGGACTGAAGACGGTCAAATTCGACGAGCCTATGACGACGCTCATCGCTTTTCAACGTGGGCATGACCTCACTCAAAAAACGAGAAATATATCGGTCACCAGCGTCGAGACCGTCCTCAAAATAGTCAGCGGTCTCGCCCGAGAACTCGGGGGTCTCGTGCGGGACTTCGTAATCTGGGTCGTAGTCGCGTTCTTTGCTGTCTCCTCGCGCGCTTTCTTAGTATCGTGATGAAAACGCCACCTTAAGCGTAACTTAAAGTTGTTTCCAAGCCTCGGTCACACGCGTTGCAGAAGGCGATGAATACAACATATATTTTAGAGACGCAGATAGGTGTACAGCAAGATGATCAGGTAAAAAAAACTCCCGGCCCAACGAAAAACGCGCGAACGAAACTCGCAGGCCTGCCTTACGTCGGCGGGCACACGTTCGTGCAGTAGGGCGATAGCTGTGGGAGCAGGTACCATTAGTATTTCGTTCTTCCGGATACGAGAGGGGATTCACGTTACGACCATACGAGCGGCGCGACGGATATGCGCGCAACGAGGTCGTTCTAACGACCGGACTTCCCCTTCTTCGCTCCAGAAGCAGCTTGCTTCTGGTTGGCCTTGATACTCGGTACCGAGCGAGCCTTTCTCCTTCTTACTTGCGGGAGCCCTGTGAGGAAGGGCGTGCCAAACTTGAGGATGGCCCGGGGGCGTTTTGAGGCGCCTTGTTGCCCTTGCCTTTTTTTCGGCTTGAGACTTCGCCGCCTTTTTCGCCCTAAAGCGACGTTAGAACGTGAGTTGAGGGGGGGTTCGAGGGACATGGGACGGACCTACGTTTTGCGTGGGAGTTCGAGCCTTTGCGAAGCTCGTCCACGGTCTTGCGCAACTCCGCAAGTTGCTCTTCGGTCGTCGGTGCTTCGTGCATCTCGACGTCGGCCGCGTCCTTGAGCCCCTTTTTTCTTGGCAGTCTTCTTTGCCGCCTCGCGAATTACCTTGTTCTCTGGAGGAGAACGCAAGTGGTCGGACGAGGCGTGAGACGCCGGTGATCATGCGGTCGCGCAGTTTCACCATGGGCTCGTAGGTGGCCCACCCCGTGATCTTGGGATTCCCGTTACCGTCGATCTCGTCACCGAAGACCGGGTACTTGTAACGGGGTTCCAAGACCTTCCGCCCAGTGCATCGAGACGACGCGCAATGAGCGGGGGAATGGAGGCCTCAGCTTTGAGCTGTCCCTCGAAGAACGCACACTCCTTTCTCTTGGTAGAGATAAAGTTGTCGAGTACGGCAAGTTGGAACTTGCCGTACTCAGTGCGTGGGGCGGCCATAAGGGCGGACGCATCACCGTCGCCCTCGAGGAACGCCTTCGAGAGTTGCAAAAAAAGACGGTTCGCCTTACCGCCCAGGCTTGGGGGTAAGGTTCCTGCCGCCTTGTGCTGCTCCAACTTCGCGAGCTGGCCCTTGATCTCGACGAACCTGCCGGCTCGATCGTAGACCTCGCGTAAGGGTAAGCGGAGGACCTCGCGGTATAGTCGATGGGGGATCGTCGAAAGACGTCGTCAAACGAACGTGCTAAGCCGAGGGCGGCTTTCGCGACGCTCGTCTGATGGCTCCCAGTCGCGTGGTCATTCGCGCGAGAGACGTGGCGACCGGAGGCAGCGGGGTGAAGGGGCCCCGCGTGAAAGGACCGGTGACGCCCCGCGGAGGGACGTAAGCACCTGTGACGTGACGACATAAGTACCGGCGGCGGGGGGTGTGTTTTTGTTCCTGCTTACGCGTTTGTAAGA
>JAOCPU010000123.1:0-12260 GCA_035772785.1 Phlebiopsis flavidoalba
TCCGGGAGCGTCGAGAGTGGCGAGGGCATCGGGATGTGGGGCATGCGAGAATGCTGAGGTTCTGTGCTACGGTGAGCCTTGTTGGTGGTGCGTCGTAGGTGCAGCGTAGCTGACTTACCACTACAGCCGTGCCTGCGACAACCCTCGCCACCTCAGATCGCGCGGATTCGAAAATGCGATCTTCGACGGCCCCATGGCGGTTTTCGACACGCTCGGCGCGCAGGCGAAAAGAGACCCGGAGAGTGCTCACGCGTGTGCTAGACGGACGAACTGTTGCGTTTGCGAGAAGGCGGCGTGCGTGCGTGGGCGACGAGAGCGTCGAGAGCGTCGAGGAGGCACTCTAGGTTGCACCAAACGACCGCCGAGCTCTGCGTGAAGGTGAGGCTCCGCTGGCGGGTGCTACAAGTGGGCATGTCCATGTTGACCTCTTGCGACAGCGCGTTTTTGACGCCGCGATGAGCGACGACCTCCCGATCGCGCGCATTCAAAAATGCGGTTTTTCGACGGTTTCATGGCGATTCTCGATACACTCGGCGCGCCGGCGAACTGAGACCCGGAGGACGTTCCGTAGTACTAGAAGGGTCGGACCGGGTCGCGTTTGCGAGAAAGGGGGAGCGTGCGTGCGCAGGAGTATGCCGAGAGCGTCGAGAGTGTCGAGGAGGGACGGGTTGGACCTATATAGACTGCGCAAGAAACACAGGTGAATCCGGGACTCTCTAATCGCGAACCAAACGAACCTCACCTTCTGTTTCAAGAGTCATTGCTACGCCCTCACCGAGCAAGCAACTCGCGGCGGCGGCGCCGTCTAGCACGCAACCAACCTGAAGGTCTCGCGCGGGTCAGAAGGCGTACAGTCGCTGCGACAGCTTACTGCGGTAACCATACTGCATCGTTCACAAAGACAACACAATGTACTATTTCCGGATTCACCAGTACCAGTCAATGCACGTACGGACGCAGTCAGCGTCGATCAAGATTGCTTCGTGTAGACAGTCTTGTCGGACTCGGACATATACGACTAGCTGGTGAGCACGCTCACCCACCCATTAGCTACGCACAGTAAGCCACTCAATCGTCATGCTCACTCCGCCAGGTGCAGAACGCGCAACGTAGACGTCTGCGCCTTGCGCTCGACGCGACGACCGAGCGTGCAGAGGACTATACGCTCGTGGCAGAAGGCGGGCGGGCCGTATTCTCTTATCGAGCGGGGTGCGAATGCCGAACGGCGCGGCTCGACGCGTGGACAGGCCATGTGGATCGACCGACCGTGTGCGCGAGGATGGAGTGGCGAAGGCGTTGCGAGGGTCGACCCGAGCTTCGACGCGTCGGCTGTGCGCACCAGACCTCCACGGTGTTGCCTGCATCTCCCACTCCACATGCGGAGGACGAAGGCTACGAAGAATGTTGGTGTCGATTCCGCTGGGTAGTGCGCGCAACTCTGCGCGTTCGCAAGGCCGTGCCGTCGCGTTTCGTCCTGGCCCCCGAACTGTTCTCCAGCGAACGCCGACGCAGGCAGCACTGCCGGTATCCGAGCCGGTCGTCCGCCCTCGCCAGTCGACGTCCGACGTTTTTGGGCACCCCCCTCTTGGCTCGTGTGTATCTGGCGAGCGTTGGCGTTCGCAGGCTGGTGCGACGGCCGGTAACGTGGAGGGTGGGAGTGCGACAGCGGAGGGGTGGGGCGAAAACAAACGCATGCAAAGAGCCGTGGGCTGCGACTGCCCGCGACAACCAGGGACGACTCGATGCCGTGCCGTTCGCACAAGCCCACGAGGCAAATCAAGGGGGCAGACGTGAAACTGGCGTCGCAAGAATATCTGCCCGTTGCGTGCGCGCGGATGGTTCTCATTTTTTAGCGGGCGTAGTTTGCGACCCCTCGGCGCAAGTGCCTGGACGTAAGGGATGATAGTCGGACCCATTTGCATAACCGGTTCGCACTGTGCGACGCAAATTCCATGTACATCATGATACTGTTGTGTTTGAATATTATTTATTGCTATTTCTACTCAGTGGCCATAGTGTCAGACATAATGAGGGAATAAGAACAAACATACTCTGGGGTGTGGCAAATGTTCCAGTACTTCAAAGTGAAAAGTCTAGTTCTTGCTGAGTTTTCATATCATGGTCCTTGAATGAATTCCTCTCATTGCTAGGAATTCAGAAAGAAAAAAAAAAAAAAAACTAAACATCATCTACTAATCTTCCCGGCCATTGGTGAGCGAGCCGGGAGGTCTTTACATCAAATTTTCGAAGCCTCCGTGACCTCGTCGCCTCCCCTCGCAGCCGTCGCTTGCCCACATCAACCCGATGGGCCCCCTTGGGCCCACCCAAGCCGCTGTCGCGGTGCTCTCGCCTCTCCCACACATCAAATGCTTCATCCGAAAGAGACTCAAAATGAGTCTCTCCGGTAGTGAAGCGTCGGATGAGTGTGTTGAGGAGATCGAGTGACCAAATCCCGCTCGTGCACAGTGCGCAAACGGGATGTCGGCCTCGGGCCAGCCCCGCAAGGCGACGCGGTATTTGCCCGTCACCTTGGGGGGGTGCCGTAAAATGATGTGGTAGTCCACATCATTTTTGCGTTGCGTACCCCACTCGCCTCGGCTAAGAAAAAATTGTCATATTAGACTAGAACTAATACATAATTTTATGAGAATGTCCTGATCCTTGTCAGATCTATGCTTACCGAGTTTGCGATCTTGACCAGTGTCAAATATATTCTATACGCCGGGCGTTAAGGCACTCGCGGTAGCTTGAACCTGTCGGAGCGATGCGCGCGCAATTAGTGATGCTCTCGACCAGGGCAGTAAATGATGCACGGGAACTCACTGGTAAAATACGACAGCCTCGCCGAACCTTCTGGGTAGGTGTCGGAGGTGCAGCTTGTGTAATGGGGGTAGTAGTGGCAATAACATCCTTTGTACTGCTGGTAGTGTCAATGGTAAATTCCTTGGATAGTTTCATCAAGTTTGAGTTAGAAGTATGCAAAGATACTTCAACCCGTTGTGAACCAAGATTCGAAGTGAAGTGAGAGACTTAGAAGTTTGCAGCGCAGCGTGCTTTGCGCTCAGATTCAGGATCACATCGCGCAAAATTCACACCATTTATATTACTAGCTCACGCTATCTCTCACGAGTCGCGACGGCCCGCCGCTACAGCTGTAGCCTGTCAGTGAAGTCATTCCAAGCCGGACTTTGCAGATTTCATCAGGCGGCTCAAATGTCATTGCCTTGAGTCATGGTATCCACTCCTTCAAAGCCACGGCTGCCAAAAACGGCACGCTAGATCTAAAACTGGTGTCAGGATGAGCTCGGAGCTGTGATTAGTGGCGGCCAAGCGAGGTCTGACGCCAGGTTGCACAGGTCCCACGCAACGGCACGCAGATCCGAGGACAACGACGGCTGTTTCCCAAGACTCCGCTATCTTCAATTGCTGCCGGTTCCTAAGCTTCCCAGCCAGGTACTTTGGTAGAGCCAAGCCTTACACCTCCGAGTCTCACGAGTCCCACAACTTGAGAATTCACACTGAATCGCACACGCAGCGGGACCTCGTTCACAGAGCTCTCGGTCCAGTATCTGACACTGAGGGTATTCGCATTTGTACATTTGGTAGTAAATATCATCGAATACACATATCTGGCGCAGTCGTAGCCGGCATCCGAGCGGCGACGCAAACGGTGCTAGCAAGTAGCGATTGGTAGAGGTTATCTGTATCAAAATTTCACGGCTCACCCGGATCATGAGTCATGGCGCCATGCAGAAGTCCAGAGCATGCTGCGCTGCTGTATGTCATCATTCAAGCAAGTAAATACGGCATTTTGTGAAGCCGTATAATGCGTCGTAGTCGAGACTGGATGAGTCATGATGCGCACGGCGGACCTAAGAAGGCCGCGATAAACCGCCGTCTGAGCACTGTCAGAGACGCGAGACGAGCCTCGCTCATTCTTTTGCGGTAGTCCTTGAAACGACTGGCAAATTTATACTCACACCACTTCCCTGTATGAGTGTGTTCACCAGACAAATGACGCGCCGGCTGCACCTGGCCAATCCGAACCAAGCCGTCAAAACCTGCTGTTAAATATCTAGTATCATAGTAGCTACCTAGATAGGCCATTTAAGTGTGATATCGAAAGTGGAATAAAAAAAGAGCCCACCAACACTTCCAAAAAATGTCAACGGAGAAGGTTGACGCGAGTCAATGAGACAAGCGCAAGCTGGAGTGAGTAGCCTTACGTAAGATCATCACAACGCCACAAAGTGGTTGCATTTGCAAATTCATCTGTTTCGCTCTCGCTCTGCAGTCATTGCGAAATTGCGCAAGGGAATGTAGCCAGCAGAGAAAGACGCACGTCAACCTCGTATAATGCCACACAATGTACTTACTTGAATCATGGAGCTCGCAAATGAGTGCGACAGTCTCTGGCAAAGGTGCGGATTTACCATTGGCACTCAGCATCAACAAGACACTGGCAGCAGAGAAGGAGACCAGAGGGCGTGCGGCTTACACATTGGTGCTGTAGAGCCCAGTAGCACTCGTTCTCAATCCGAATACACCGATCCGCGCTGGAGACGGATTTTGTGAGTAATTGGAATTGCTCAGACACCCCGGATTGCACAGTTCTCCTCATTCTAGTCACCTTGCAACCCTCGCGTCCGGAAATACGACGTGGCTCGGCGAGCGGCGACAGAACTCCGACCAGGCGCCGGCTCGCGTGTGCCTTGGAAGATTGCAATCATTCCACCCCCGTTTCGACGAAGTTACGGAATCGCGAACTGAGACCCAACGGCGCTGTCCCCGTTGAGTTTTCGCTTGCGTTTCCGTAGCTCTCGTCTCGACGGCAGCGCTTGCAGATCGAACAGCCTCGGCACGAAAAAGACGGTGGAACTGGGAGCGGCGACAACCAAGTCAACCCGTCAATGCTTCGGAAATGCCTGCTGCGCCAGGGTATAAATGGGCAGGTGAGCACGGCTCACATCCTCCATCCCCTCTCCCTCATTCCCATATCCTCCTCTGCACTCTCCCTTCACTCACATCACTCCTTGCTCTCAAATTCTCTCCCTCACACAACCACCCTACACGAAGATATTGGCTACCCACTGCCCACACAAACCTCGCCATTGAACTGACCGGGCTTATAAGGGCCGGCCGAAACGATACAAACTTGTAAGTATCGTTTGAACGGCGTCGAATACCGTACTTACTTCTGATACTAAGTTCTAGAAGCTGCTCCGATCCCGTTCAATGCAGCCCGTTCAAGTATTTGAAAATGTAAGTGATCGGATCATTATTCCGTTCTGGAAGCCTTACTTACTAGTAAGCTCCGTTTGAACGGCGATGGCCACGTTGTTTTAATCTTTCTACTGACCTTCGTCACGGCCCGTTCAACGTTTGAATGCGTAAGTGACGAGATCATTGTCTCCGTTCAATGCTTTACTTACCCATCATTGTTTCGTACAGAACTTTGCGAACGCCTTCAAGGCTCGTCTCGCGAAAATGGTCGGTGAGTAATCTTTCATTGCCTTTCAGTACCATCAATGCGCAAAACAAACTAATCACTACGAGAGCGCGTTCCGTTACTACGCAGATCTACTCGACTGCTCAGTGCTCGTAAGTAATTAATGATCAGGTTCGTGCGGTAACTAAAGTTAGCGGCCGGTTCTCGAGTTGTACGACCTGTGCCTTAGTCGCGGTTCAATTGGTACGGTGCCCTCTGTTCATCTGTGGTCTATGGTCAGTTTCAAACTATTCACTTGGGTTCTAATGTGACTTAGGGGACGTTGATAGGTTCCCATTATGGCCGCCAACTCGATGAGGCCATTTTGCTATACCACACGCCGCCGGAGCCCCCTTTGTCAGGTATGTAACATATCCGTGCTCGTTGGTGCCATTACTTATACTGACCTTGTCTTTGCGCATAGCTGTTGTGTAAGGCTGATCCGCTCGCTGAACGGCTGGGCGTGGTAGGATGCCGCTGTAAGTGTTTTTGCTTTTTGACCTCGTTATCATCCCTGTTGATCTTGCCATCGCGTAGTCCAAAGTGTTTGTACCAGGTGTATTCACAGCCGCGACGTAGCGTAACGACCAAGTCCTGGTGGCCGCTTGCTGGATGTCTGTATTGGTGAGTCACCACCAAACTTGTTGTTTTCCAGTGATGTCAACCAGTCTCTTCCAGGCTGTTTGTATGTCTCGACGCACTGCGCGTCACACCCGGACGTTGCGCCTCAATCGCCTGGTCTGACGACACATGCTCGTTGGAGGGCTGCGCCGTGTCGCGTCGCGACGTTGCTAAGGCAGTGTACGTGCGTCGTCTTCGCCGCCACGCCTGGACTCCGTGTCGTGTCGTGTGTTGTGTGGCCGCTTGGTTAACGACTCGGGCCCTCGTCTCGCAAATCTCTGGGTTCAAAAAATGTATTGCTTTAGTGTAATTACAGGGGGCAAGCGTAGTACTGTAGCACATAGTAAAGTCAGTCAGCGCGGTGAAGGCGGCGCAACTAGTCTTACCGCTAAGTCGATGACGCTACCGCGACGACTTCTGGCCAACTTCTAACGCGGTACTATTGGTCCGCGCCCTGCTTAACATCTCCCTGGGCGCTGTCGTGCGGACAATGAGCCGCAGGCTGAGATCTTGCCCGAAGGCAATCCCCCTGGCAGAGAAAGTAAGTCAGAGACAAATATCTGGTGTATGAGAAATTTACTTACTGGTAACGGATGGACTATTAGTCTTCCACCAATTACAATGCAAGCGACGGCCGTCGCCGTCTTTTGCTGCTGTAATGAATGCGGTAAGTCACTTTTCGGATGGTGACATCCGCTCGTCTCTGTGCTGATAGTTATGGTAGTGCGCCGTTACTGGCCAGTGGCCCGCTCAGTCTCGTGTCGAAGTACTCCGTTGTCGCCCACTAACTCAGGTTCGTCAGCAAGTCATTCACTTCAGCACGACAAAGAAGCTTACCTTGTGCGTATCACATCAGGTGTCGATGTCGGCGCTGAGACTGCGCAGATGGAACGCGGCCGTGTTTATGTTGTGTTCAGACTTTCGAATCTGGCCCCGGTCGGCCTTGATTGCGCAGACCGAACGCGCCAGAGCCTTCAGGTATGCGAGGGCGCGCGGACACGTCGTTTCGAGTGGAACCTCGCGATTCGGTTTTGGATGCGTTTCCCATTCGTTCACGCGCCTTCGCTGGCGATAGTCTGAGCCACCAGCTCTTGAGCAGGTGGTGACACTCTGCCCGTCGCCGTCGTCGTCGTCGTCGTTGCGCTGCCGCAGTTTGATACCGGTGAGTCATTTCTTGAATGTCGACCTGTTCTCGTCTTCGTGCTGATTTAGTTGGTAGCGGTACTATCGGCCCCGTTCGTCTCGTTCTGGATAGTTGACCATGTACCACTGATCCAAATACGTCAGCAAGCCATCCGCCTCAGCAAAGGATGATACTTACTTTGGTAATATCACCTGGTGAGGTCTTGTTGTTTCTGCCGTAGACTCGTCGTTGACTCATCCCCGTTGGCAGGTGATGACACCGTCGTCAAGATGGCGTAGATCGAGCATAGGCGCGTCCGTGGTACATTCGAACTTTGCTTCGCCAATCTTGACGGCGCAGACAAATGCGGCGGTGTCTTGTAGTGCGCGGTAGCGTGGGCGGGTTCTTTCGAATGAAGACCTCGCGGCTCGGTCATGGGTACGTCGTGCATGTCTTCGTGAGCCCTCGCTAATGGCATCTTCCACCAGTGGTTGCGTGGGGCGCGGCGGTTTGTACTCCTGTGCGTGACTTGCGCTGGACGTCGTGGCCGTCGTCGTGCGCCGGCGGCAGAACGTGTACGTCTGCATCATTTGAATGCCGCTGGTCGTGGTTGCTGACGTGTACGCACAGATCGCCGCGGGCCGTCCTGGAGTCGCCGCTGCTGAACATCGACTCGTCTGTTCCCTCGCGCTCGTTGTGTGCTATGGTGCACGATGCGTTGGCCATTCGAGCCCGACGCATTGGTTCGGGCTCCTGTTCACGAGGAAATCTATGTGAGTCAAGTTACTTGTGATTTAACGACGAACCACGTACGCACTGACTTTGTCTCGTCGCAGTCTATTCGGACCTTCCCCTCGTGCTCCTTGCGCTGACGTGCGCGCCGTTCAATCGCACGTTCGTCGTGGAGCCTCCGTCCCGCTCACATTGATGCGTCGTCGAGACGTGTGAACTTCGTCTTCGTTGGTACGTCGTAATCAGAGCCTTCGTGTGACTTTACTGACGAGATTAGTTGTCTGCAGTGTTGCGATTGTAGCAGCGACGTACCTTGGTAAGTAGCCGCTGCCGTTTCACTTTCAATCCCTTCTGATCCTGCGGTCGCGGTTGTGATCGCAGTGACAGGTTCGATGGCGTCCACCGAGGGCGAGGCTTCGGTTCGCGAGTCACAGGTGTGACGGTCTTCGCTACGACGATAGGCCTCGATGCCTACGTGGGTTTCACCAGGCAGACAGCGACGCACGAAGATTTACCTGTAACGAATATGCTGTAAGTCCACACGTTAACGTATGACTGGGCGTAAACTTACCGATTGCTCGCAGTGGCCTCGAAGTCTAGGCGCGTTCTCTACGAGGGTGCGCAAGAATAGTCAGAGTCTAATCGAACACGCTGTGAGTTTTCAAGTTGAATTCGCAACCACTATGACTTACTCGTCCCTCGCGGAGTGCCGGCGATGCGATACGTGGCTCCTTGTGGCGGCGAGGGGTTTATCTGCGCGCGAATGCCCGTGACTCCGTTGCGCTGCCCTGGCACAGGTCGCACCCAGTGCGTCCCGTGGGTTTGCGAACATGCAAGCCTATCCACGGATATGTGAGTCCCAAGTTCGTTTGCCAGTGCGCTGAGACTCACCTGAGGCTCCGCAGCACGCCGACGTTGCACGTCGTGCGTGCCGTTTGGCCAGCCCGCGACGAGTCTCTGACATCTGTTGACCCGTCTCTCTGCTTGCTCAGGTTGCGCGGGCTGCGTCTTTTCTGTGCGTAGTGGGTTGCGGCGGCCTTGACGTCGCGCTGAGGAGGTCGAGTGCGCTTCCGAACGGTCTTGCGTGCCGCGCCTGTTCAGCACGATGGCCGGGCGCAAAGCCGAAGACGGTGGGGTTTCGTGGTATTTGCGGCCACGCCGGGGAGAGGTTGCGGTCGCCAATACTGACTTTCTGTGGCTGGCGTAGATTGTCTGGGTATGAAAAGCGGTGAGTTTACTTCATGGCGAGTAAGTAGAGTAAGACTGACCTTTCGGACCCTGGGGCTTGCAAGTCGCGTAGCCCGTTGCGCCGCATTCTTTGCGCACCAGTGAGTGCGTCGCTGTGGGTCGAACGCACTCGCAAACGCGAGTTGTCGAGCGGGCCGGGTGAGTCCTTGAGCGAGCAGCTTGGTTCGGTTCTGGAGCGAAATAGGGACGGTCAGCCAGAAGATCACAAGCGAGCGAAATGCTGCTCACCTCTACGGTGTGTCTCTCAACGTCTTGACGAGATGGCACTGGTGATTGCGAGCAACCAGGGCTAGGGCGGTGCGGAATGGCGTCGTCGTCGTCCGGAACGGGCAAGTGTCGCGCGAGACTCTGCTCGTGTGCTCGTGACGGGTAGGAGATCTTGAGGGTCGGCCACCCCGAGTCAGCTTCTGCATCCGGTGTCGGCGCTGCGTCTTCGCGAGTCGCCCCGTTTGCACGCATCGACTGGCCTCTACTGAGTCTGAAAACTTGACAGTTCGCTCCACGTCAACACAAGGCTTCTATTCCCAAGCTGACAGATCTGCCGAGCGAGTCCGCGCCCTTCGCACCAAGTCTCTGCCCACTGAATGTCCGGGGGCCCGACAAGGTCACTAATTCATGCAAACGAGTACCTTTACTGTGAGTAATCCCATTACTTCACCTGCAATGACTTCCAACGCCGCCGTTCTACAGAGCTCAAGTGCTCGTTTACTTCCGTTGAACGGGACGTTAGTCGATGGTACTACAACGGAGTCGAACGCAGCCGTTCGTCCTCTCGTGATCGTAGTAAGTGCTCGCTCCATCCGTTCGTTACGACTGTGATACGATCATTGCAGTGCATACGCAGACCTTCGAAGCCATCCAGAACCCCCACAGAGTGAGTCATTGTACCATATCCCTCACGGCCAGATACTCACGCCGTGAAGCAGCCTCGCGGCGGCTGCTCCCCTCGGTCCTCGTAACTGGTACGTCCGCTCATTCAGAACAATAGCATCTGTTTCTCATTGTTCACAGCAATTAAATTAATAAGGTACGTCTATTACATTCCCAGAATCGTCACTCTAACGAATACTCGCAGCCCCACCTCCGCAAGCCAGCACACACAGCGCCCGCGTCTGGGTCTCAAACCCGTCTTCTGATCTGCACGAACATTGCGCTATACGCAACAACGTTTCTGCTGCGGAGCTCCAAATGCGCACCGCCCTCGCCGAGCTAGATCACTCCTCCCTGCGAGACACCTCAGCCAGCCTGTGAGTCCAGCCCCTCACACTATCATCCCGGACTCAAGTTCCGAGGCGAAGGCCTCTGTCTAGAGCTGCATGAGGTGTCGGCTGGTGTCGGCGACATACGTGCACGACGTGATAGGCCCGCCGTACCCCGTCCTTCCCCATTCTTCTCCCCGAATCACGCGTCCCTTTCCACGCCCACCCTCCACGAAGCCTTGCGCAATCGCAAGACACTGTGCCGCGTCGCTCGCATCCCCGGCGACGCAGACGCACTACGCCCGCCGCCTCCTCCCGGCTCCCCCAGGTTGCAGCTCCGCCCGGCTCTCGGTCCCCTCCCTTTCGCCACCGCCGGCTCGCGACGATCGCCCTCGCAGTGCACATAAACAGAGATGGGACGCACCGCACATCAAGTTAAAGTTTCGCCCGCGCCATCGCGCAGAGTTAATCTCGGGCGAAAGCGTCGAAGTGATGCTCGCGCCCCCGTTTTGGCCTCTGCGCGCGCCGTGCGTGCGTGTCCGGCGTCGTGTCAGAAATCTTCGTCCGCCTGGTGGCGTGCCTGGCTATTAATGCTGGGGATGCTATTTGTTGTCGCGGTCGAGTGCGTGCGTAGCCGGCTTCGTCGTGTTCGGTGCGGTGCGGTGCGGTGCGGTCGGTGGTGTCGCGGCTGGCAAAACGGCGGCGTCGTACCCGGACGACCTTCGCTGACGCGGCTTCTGCAAGATAAGGAGTCGCATCTGAGCACAAAACCGAATAGACGCGACCAGGGTGCGTTACGTACCGTCGAAGCGAAGTCGCGTCGCGATCGACGCTCGGTGCCTATGAGCGGCCGTCTAGCCTATGCGTCGATGAAGGCGTGGGCGGTCGTTCGGGATTTGATCCTGAGTACTGACGCGAGAGCTCTGTGGGTGAGAGGCTTCGCTGTAGAGCGAAGAGAGGCCCGAATGCGCGATGCTGCAGCAGCTGCTCGCTGTGGCGCGCGGTTTTGCAGGACCGGAGGGCGCAGGGGGAGTGATGTGAGACCTGCCAAACTACGTGGCACGTAAGCGTACGCTCTAGGGGCGGAAGACGACTCACGAGTTGAAGACGGCGAACGTCAACCTGATGCACGCAAGAAAGAAGGCGCCATCGAACGCAGAGTGCACGAGGCGCGCTCGAACGCCTGAGACGTCGCACAGAAAGAACTCGCAGACAGTGCGAGCGTATTCAGCAGACGGCGGGCCCCGTTTCCACGAGCGTGTCCGAGTCCGACGCAGAGCTGGCGAAACGAAGCGCGTCCACCAAGGGGCTTGAAGTTTTGTGTTCGCACTAGCAGCCGTCACAGGCAAGCCCTTCCCGAGAAGACACGGGCTAGTCCACTCAGACGGACCGGCGAGAAGGGTGCGCGAGCATCAGGCAGTGACGACGAGTGTGCAGACAAGGGGCACTTTCCCAAAGACAGCAGCGCGAGTGTATTGCGCTGTCTTGTAGTGACGACGGAGGGCAGATGCAGCGCGCGGCATGGGGCGCGGTGTCAGCAGACGGGGCTGGCCCGCCGTAGGCCCCATTTCTGCGACACCTGTGTGTGCGAGACGCCACGCGCAGTGTAATGAACCGCGAAGACGCTGCGAACGGGCTCTAGCAGAAGGCGGGAGCACCAGGCTCGATTGAATGCGCGCTGTTGGGTTCGAGGCACAGCTGTCCAGAGGCACGGCTGAACGATCGCCTGTGTGGCGTCTGCGCTGAGGCCCCCTTGATGCGAGACAGCCCTAGACATCGTTTTTGCCCAATGCGTCGTAGCTCACCCAGCGTGGAGAGAAAGACGCAGGGGTGGGCTGTCAGCTGAGGA
>JAOCPU010000124.1:0-12805 GCA_035772785.1 Phlebiopsis flavidoalba
GGCTTGAGTCGTTGGAGAGACAGAACAATCTCCTTACGGGACACACGCTCAAGTTGTCTGAAGCAGATCTCAAGCAGCATGTCCTGTCCTCGCTAACGCATGCTCCGAGGTCCGCGAATACTGTCTCCTCGACGAAGTCGTAAACATTCAGGACTACGCCGACTGGAAGTCTAGTGTCGACGAGTTCGATGTCCGTCGTCGCGCCAAGCGCACTCGACGGGAGAAGGAAATTAGAGCAGTTCCTTCGCCGTCATCCCGCCCCGCCTTCGACGTCGTCTCGCGCGTCGAACTCGAACGCCACACGTTCCGGCGCCACCACGCCCGTCGGGCATCACTCCGCCGAACGCCACAAAGACGCTGCCTAAACTCACCAACGCCGAACGCGATTATCTACGGGAGAACAACGGTTGTTTCAAATGTCGTCAGTTGAACGCCGGTCACTTCACGTCGAACTGCCCGAACAGGGTTCCCTGACCCGAACACGTATAAACCCGTCGTCGTGAAGGGACCGAACCGAAGCCGGTCCTCGCTCAAACAATCGAAGGTCGCTGCCGTAGCCGAAGTTGCAGGTTCGTCTCGCGCAGGATCTCTCCGCTCGCTGTTGCCTCGGCGGTGTGCTCAGCGCGGGTGATACCTCTTTCGAGACCGATAGCAACGGGTACGTGTACCCGCCCTTAACCTCTAAACACATTACCTGGTCTCTACTCGTCCACACCCCCCGCATCCCTCTCTAAAGTCAGGATGCTTGTTGACTCTGGCTCCTCTACAGTTCTGATTCGGGATGACCTCGTTACCCGTCTCGGCATCCGACGGCGGAAACTGCCTGAGGTTCTAGAGTTCAGCAATGCATTTTCAGAGGAAGGGACGAGTAGAGCTACGGAATGGATTAAGTTAAGGGTTTTCGACACGAGATCACTCGGGGTCATCAAAAGCAGTTCGCGCAGTCATTGTACCAAACCTTTGTCACCACTGTAATAATAGGTCTGCCTTTCCTTGAGGCGAATTCCCTCATTGTCGACCCCGAACAACGAAGCGTACACACTCGGGATTCGACAACGCAATCTACTCCATTCACGACCTCGACAACCGCGACGCCCCCCCCGATGACACCCCACTCCACAAAGACACTGTTCCGCCGGTCCCGTGTAGGGCTTGCACCCCGACCACTGGACCGCAATGAAGCCATCGCAGCGATTCGTTCGCACCTTGAGGAGCTGGCTCTGGCTCAGTCACTCCGTGAGGAGAACGCGACAATGCGCGAGCGCTTCGCGGACCTGTTTCCTGCGGACATTCCTCCCGTAGGAGAACTACCCGACGACGTAGTCCATCGTTTTCGTCTCAAGGACGCGAAATGGTTATTGTGCGTCGTTCGTACACATGCCCTAAGCGATACCGAGAGGCATGGTGAAACTACTGCTACAAGGATCAACCTCGACGCCGGCCGTCTCCGCCCCTCGTCTTCACCATACTCGTCACCAGGCCTTCCTCATTCCGAAAGCGGACCCCTTGGCGGCACCTCGCTGGGTAAACGACTACCGCCAACTGAACTCGACACACGGTTCCCGACTCCCCACCCTTTACCCTCTATCCCCGAAATTTTGGGAGATATAGGAAAGGTCAGATCTGGCTAAGATCGACATGACTAATTCGTTCTTTCAGACGAAGGTGCCACCCAGATGATATTCCCTACACGGCTGTGACGACGCCGTTTGGGGAATTACGAATGGACGGTTATGTCCCCAGGGCTGCCGTAAACGCACCGGCGACGCACCAACGGCGTATGTTCGCGGCCTTGCGCGAACATATTGGTTCGATCTGCCATGTCTACATCGACAACATCTGCGTCTGGTCTCAAACTGTGGAGGAACATCGCAGCGAATGTCGCAACTGTACTCGAGTGCCTTCGCGTGAATGGTCTCTACTGTTCACCTAAGAAAACAGACTTGTTCACCATCGAATTCGACTTCCTCGGCCACCACATCTCTCGGCGCGGCATCGAGGTCGACGGCAAGAAGGTCGAACGTGTTACTGAATGGCCCACCCCGTCGTGCGCATCGCATGTCCGCGGATTCCTCGGGGTGGTGCGTTATCTGGCGCAGCATCTCACCAGGCCTCGCCCCAGTATACGGAATTTCTCACGCCACTTACGACGAAGGAGGCCGACTTGGATTTCTCTTGGCAGGAGAAACACCAAGCGGCATTCACCGCGATAAAGCAACTCGTCACGTCTGCGGAATGCCTCACCGTCATTGATCACAACCACATGGGCGACAACAAGATCTTCGTATCCTGCGACGCGAGCGATACGTGCACTGGCGCTGTCCTGACTTATGGCCCTTCACTTGAGACAGCTCGGCCGGTCGCTTTTGAAATCGCAACAGTTACACGGCGCGGCGCTGAATTATCCAGTGCACGAGAAGGAATTTTTTTCTATTATTTGCGCTCTGAATAAATGGCGTACTGATTTGATTGGGGTTCCCTTCGAGATCTACACTGACCACCGTACCTTGGAGAATTTTGACGAACAGAAGCACCTCTCCCGCCGTCAGGCCCGTTGGCAAGAGTTCTTATCACAGTACGATTACAAAATTCACTATATCCCGGGCTGCGCTGAATACTCCAGCCGACTCCATGTCTCGTTGGCCTTGGCCGCCGCTCGTGGTTGCCGCCCTTCGCAGGTTGCGTCGGGCTTCCCGCGCACTTGGCATCTCGTCGTCCCGACGTGCAGGCGGGTGCGACGTGGCGTATGCGCTACGAGGGCTACGCATGGTTCGCTGCGCGTAGCCACTGATCCAGCGTGGTTGACACGGATCAGCGCGGGGTACGAAGAAGATAAGTGGACGAATAAGTTGGCAGAAACAATGTGGACGTCAGACGCGAAGGACTGTGCGGGCGAAGCGGGAAAAGGTATATCGGGCATCGCAGCGTTGCGGAAGGGTTTTTTGGATGGTCGAAAGGTGAATGGGATTTTCGGCGAGCAGTGGACTACTTTACGTGGGTGACCGGCTTGTCATTCCCCGAGTGACTGACCTGCGAGAAGGGATTTTCCGTCTGGCCCATGATTCGCTTGGTCACTTTGGTGGCGAGAAGTCTTATGGCGCCATTCGCGATTCCTTCTACTGGCCACACATGCGCAAGGAAATCGAAGAATTGTACGTGCCGTCGTGCGAGGAGTGTCAGCGTAACAAGTCGCCGAATCGTCGTCCCCCGGGCCCACTACATCCCCTGCCCGTGCCCGACGGACGTTGCGAGTCCGTCGCTATCGACTTCATTGGCCCACTGCCCGAGGACGAGGGCTTCGACTATATGGTGACGATGACCGACCGTTTGGGATCCGACTTCCGCTGCGTGCCGTGTCGCTCGGACATCTCGGCTGAAGACTTCGCAGAGCTCTTCTTCACACACTGGTACTGCGAAAACGGCCTACCGCCTCGCGATCTCGTGTCCGACCGCGACAAGCTTTTTCGTTGCACGATTTTGGGCGCGCTCTCATCATGCGCCTCACTGGTGTTAAACAGAAGATGTCCTCCGCTCCGCTTATCACCCGAGACCGATGGCCGCGCGAGCGAGCGTACCAACCGTACCGTCATCCAGGCGCTCCGCTTCCACGTTCAGCGGAATCAGAAAGGTTGGGTAAAGGCGTTACCTCTGATCCGCTTCAACTACATGAACACGCTGAACGCGTCCACTGGTTTCACCCCCTTTCAACTCCGCTTTGGCCGGTCTCCGCGCATCCTTCCCCCTGTTGTACGCTCATCGGAACCCTCACCAGAAGATATCACCGCGGAAGCTGTCGTCCGCACTCTCGAATCGTTCACTCTCGAGGCCCAGGACAACCTCTTGCTCGCTAAGACACAACAAGCCGCCGCTGCGAATGCGTCTCGCGGCGACGAGATCGTGTACCACGCGGGCGACCGCGTGCTGCTTTCAACTTTTCACCGCCGGCGCGAATACATGCAGCGTGGCGACCATCGCGTTGCGAAATTTATGTGTCGGTTTGACGGCCCTTACACGGTGACTTCTGCGAATCCTGCTGCTTCCTCCTACACTCTCGACTTACCGGCACATCTGAACATCTTCCCGACTTTCCACTCCTCTCTTTTGCGTCCCTTCATCCCCAACGACGACTCGCGTTACCCCTCCTCTCGCGCTAAAGCTCTGCACGAGTCTACCCGCGGATCGACTCGGATCCGTACCCGCGGGTCAGTGGCATTTCTAAGGCCTGACCCAGATCCATACGGGTATTTGGGCACAGATCACCTGTGACCCACGAGTCCGAGTCTTATGAGTCCGGGTCACAGGTCTACCTGTCAGAAATGCTTAAGATAAAGGCTGACATGGCTATAGTGAGGTATGTATGACATATTATATACATATATGATATTGATAATGGCATAGGTATACCTAAAACATGCATACAAGTATTATATGAGCAAATCTATGAATACCCATGGGTTTTCTCAAATCCAAACCCTTGACCCAGATCTGCCACTGACTCATGGCCACAGGTGACTCAGATCCACGGATCAGTATACCCACGGGTTTTCCCACGGCTCTACCCACAAGTACCCATGGGTGACCCGGACTCGTGCAGAGCTTTATCTCGCGCGCACCCTCAGCCCGGGCCAGTGGTCACTCCTGACGGCGAACAGGAGTGGCACGTTGAGCGGATCCTGGACCGCCGCCGTCGAGGCCGCGGTTTCCAATACCTGGTGCGCTGGACGGGTTACGGCGCTGAACACGACTCTTGGTTACCTGGTTCCGAGGTGGAAGACTTACAGGCTTTGGACGAGTTCTTGGCTCTCAACCCTCCGCCCCCCTAGTCGAATTTTTTTCGGGCGGGGAGGAGTGTAACTATCACGAAACCCTTACTCACCTGTGTGTGTTGCTTAAGGGGAGAAGTGTAAAACACTAAGTGGAGAGCGAGAGTGACGAAGATATGAGAGAATCTTAACGATGTTGTTAAGCTTGGGGCTTAAGGCCACAAGCGTACCTCTTTATATACATGTGAGCCAGTCTCTAACGATGTCATCGATGAGCTGGCAGTGTGAGTCATACATGTCGAAGAGTGCCAGCTCAGCGACAGCTAACCAGAGTGACCTGCTGGCGATGTCTATTCTACAGCCTGCCCGAGGTAACTATGACGGATCCTTAACTCAGGTCCGTACTCCATCCTTCTACCTCAGTCCATGATATCATACAACCTACTCCAGTCCATAGACCTCGTTCTAGTCCCTACCTAGACCTAAGTACATGTGATGCATCCATTACCCATCCAGACCCTTGGCTGATGCGAACGTTGTGGCGCGAGCTTTGTGGCGCGGGAACGCGCTTAAGTGAGCGCTTGAGACTTGGTGTCGAATATGAATGAAAATGAAAGGAAATTGACTAATAGGGCATAATCTGTGACAGTACTCCCTCCTCTGGGTCGAGCTCCGTTGAAGACCTTTATTAAACTCCAGTTGATCCAAAACCTCCGGCCCCTCGAGCAGTTGCATTAAGTGAATCGACTTGTTCTACCTCGGCATAGGTAATCTTTTCGATAATGAGTTGGGCAATGCGGTCGCCGGTGGAGCCTACACATTCAATGTCGCTGTTGTTTACGAGTAAAACCCGTATCTCTCCTGTGTAGTCCCGGTCGATTACTCCTGCTCCAACGTCAATGCCTTTGACGGACATCCCGCTGCGTGGTGCTATTCTGCCGTAGGTGCCTTGAGGAAGTCCTATTTTAATGCCGGTAGGCACTAATTTTCGTGACCGTGGTGTAATCTGGAAGTCTTGACTCGCATACAAGTCTAAGCCTGCAGCTTCGTCAGATCCTTTTGTGGGGAGTCGCCCGTTGGTACGTTCTACTCGTAGTGTGCTGTCTTCATCGAACTCTATGACTTTGATCGCAGTTCGTCCAAGTTTCTTGTACTTGTCGATGATTGCTTTCGCGTTTGTGAGATTCGATGCAGGTTCCCATGTATCGTCTTCTCTCCCGAAACCTTTCCACCTTACTAGATACTCAGTCTTTCGACGTCGTACTCGATGTTGCAGGATTTCTTCCACTTCCCATTCTTCCTCACCGCAAATAACGATGGGTTCAGGTTTGAGTGGTTTCTGTCCTTCGATGGTAGGCTCATTGTAAGTGGCGAGCTTGCTGGCGTGGAACACCGGATGTATGCCACGGAATTTAGCAGGCATTCTCAGCTTGAAGGTAACTGGTCCCAGTTGCTCGATTATCTCGAAGGGTCCTTCGTACTTTGGGACTGAGAGCTGTCTCCGTAGTTTGATAGTCCTTGAGTGTGAGTAGTACTTTCTGACCGACTTTAAACGGAACGTTTTGAACGCCCTTGTCGTAGTACCACTTCATCCGCTCAGCAGCTAACTCTAAAGCGGCTTTTGCCTGCTCTTGAGCTTCATGACGTGTCTTCATAATGTCGTTAAGGTCTGTTGACTTGAACACCTTGTTTACGACTGGTCCTGCTCTGGGGTGTCGACCATACTCCAAAAAAGAATGGTGTATTCTTCGTGCTTTCGTGTGCCAGGTTGTTATAGGCGAACTCAGCCGTGCTTAACAGACGCGACCAGTTGTCCTTGTTGTAGTCCACATAGCATCGAAGATATTGTTCCAAACTCTGATTCACACGTTCAGTTTGACCGTCCGTTTGTGGGGTGGTATGCCGTAGACATTGCTGACTCAATACCCAGCAGTTTGCACCATTCCTGAAATAATTCAGCCGCGAATTGTACACCTCGATCTGAAATGATCTGTAGCGGAAGTCCATGCAGGGGATATATCCTGTCAAGGAGCAATTGCGCTAAGTCTTTCGATGAGAACTTGGTGGTAATCGCAAAGAAATGGGCTCTTTTGGTGAGTCTGTCCACAACCACTAGTATAGCGTTGTAGTCTTCTGACGGTGGGAGTTGTGTGATTAAGTCGATGGTGATAACCTCCCAAGGCCCTGTCGGAACCTTGTTTGGAATGAGCAGTCCAAAAGGTTGCTGCGGGCGATTTTTCATACGCTGGCAGACGTCGCAACCTGTAACATAATGTTTGACGAATGTAGTCATGTTGGGCCACCAATAGTTTCTTGACACTAGCTCGTATGTTTTCCACCTGCCCTGGATGCCCTGCGAAAGGCAAATCGTGACAGATCTCAACAATTTGTCGTCGTAAGTGGTCGTCTGGTGATTTTGGTATGTACACTTTTCTCGGTAAAGTAGTAAACCATTTTCGAAGTTCCATCCTGAAGTGATTTCTTGAATTCTCGTGGTCCTGATTGTAAAAGACTCTGGTAGTCCTTTGTAACGTCATCAGAAAGTAATGCCTCCTTAACCTCTCTAAGGATCTTATCGTCGTTGGCCGTTGATTCGTGAGAAGCTTCGATAGCGCGAATGGCAAAAAATTCGGGCTTCAGTAACACTTGGTTCTGATTGTCGAAGTTTACCTCCTCCTCATGATCTGGTCTCCTGGACAGAGGGTCTTCAGCTTGCATTGTCTTTCCAGGCTTGTGGTATAGAGAATAGTTGAATCGAGTGAGATAGAGTGCCCATCTTGCTTGTCTCCTTGTTAAATTTTGGGTGGTTCGGAAATACGTGAGATTTTGGTGATCTGACCATATTTCGAAAAACAATTCCGGGTGTCCCTCAAAGATAATGTCTATACTCTTCCAAGGCTCGTATGATGGCGAGCAACTCCTTGTCATAAATGAGACTCGTAGTTCCTCTCATGAACATTGAGTGACTTAGAGTGGAAGGCAACAGGGTGCCACAAGTTATCGCTTGGGTCATGTTGAGACAAAACAGAGCCGATCGCAAAGTCTGGAGGCGTCGGTTTTGAAACTCTAAATGGGTTGACATCGTCCGGTATCCGTAGGATAGGTGCGGTGGTAAAGGCCTTTTTCAGAGCCTCGAACGCATCCTGCTGATCCTTATCCCACACCCAAGGTTGATCCTTCCGGGTGAGACTTGTAAGTGGCTTAACAATTTTCGCAAAGTCTTGGATAAATCGCCGATAAAAGTTTGCAAAACCCAGGAAAGCCTGGACATGCTTTACTTTAGTCGGAACAGGCCACTCCAGTACACCGGAAACCTTCTTAGGGTCCATTGCCACATGACCTTTAGATATAATCATGCCGAGATATTCAATACTGTCTTTCTCGAAAAAGCATTTTTCAGCTTTGGCAAATAAGTCATTGTCGCAAAGCCTTTTCAGAACTTCTTGTACAATTTTTCTATGCTCCTTCTTGTCGTTTCCGAATACAAGAATGTCATCCAGATACACCATAACCTTGCCGTCTCGGATTAGATCTCCGAGGATGTTGTTCATCATGGCTTGGAATGTGGCTGGCGCATTGGAGAAACCAAAGTACATGACTACCGCTTCAAATAAGCCGCGTTTTGTGACGAAAGCCGTTTTCACTCGTCGCCCTTTTGGATACGGACATTGTTATAGCCCCACCTAAGGTCAATCTTGGTGAATATTGATGCTTGACTGAGAGAATCAATCAGATCAGATATGCGTGGAATAGGATAACGGTTCTTGATTGTAACGGCGTTGAGTGCGCGATAATCCATACAAGGTCTTAATCCTCTGTCTTGCTTTTTGACGAAGAAAAAGGGAGCAGCGACCGGACTTTTCGAAGGTCGAATATAACCTTTTCGTAGTTCTTCATCGATCCAAAGGTCGAGAGAATTCCGTTCGTTTGGAGAAAGCGGGTATAGTTTAGCCGGCTTGGGAAGAGAGGCTCCTTCCACAAAGTCGATTGGGTGATCGTAAGCTTTACGCTCTGGCATACGCTCAGATTTTTGGTTCGAGAAGACGTCCCCGTAGGGAGTGTAACCATTCGGATACATGTGACTTCCAATTCTTGGTGTCCTCGTCGTCGTGTTTCTTCCAGGAAAATTCCTTCCTCGTCGTGCTCAACGACAAGGTTCTCGATAACTACTGCCTGCATTTGGTCATTGGGGTCGTCAGACAACACCCAATTGAGATAAGGATTGTCTGGTGATTCTAATCCAAAGTTGGGGCGCATCAGCAGAATCCTATATGTGAATTAGCATTAATTAATGTCCATTTAGGTCTTTAATGGATTAACACTAATTAAAGGTAATTCAGTGTGTATGTATCATTAAAGTGCAGTTAAACATGCATTATTCTGTGACTATTCCTCACTATTCCCTCATTATTTAGCAGTTCAACATTGGTTGTCACACTATTCCATTAATCTGCTATTTGCATGTTATTGAGGTGCTAATCCATTTGCCATAGTGTGAATCTGTTAAAGATCTACTTTTTTCCTTCTACTATTCAAGTGTGTTGGGCAGCAGTCACACTCAACATGGATGTTATGTTTGAATTTATTGATCTCTCAGCATTAGATACAGAGTGCTATCTACAAGACATGTAGAACAAAGGATAGAGTAGATGCACACATAAGTTTGAAAACAGCTACATCTGAGATGAGTGAACTTGTTGCACTGTACAGTGATGGATCAACATTACCGGCAATGACACACACCAATAAGTATGCTCGGCGCTGGTGCAGTGGTGAAGGTGCGAGGTTGGAATGGCAGCAGCGCGGCAGCTTGTGCGCGATGGCAATGACACAATGGCAGGCAAAGCGCGGGACCGACGGGCGCGATGGTGAGGATCTCGACACTGGGTCTGCGCGCGAGAGTGTTCGAGCCGATAGGTACGGCGGACGGTCGCCACCAGCCCCACAGCGCAAAGGCAAAGGGGTCACACTTGAGGGGTTGTGCTCAAGTACACGAGGCTTTGCACTTGGACCGAGGGCCGGAGACCTCCAAGGCGAGGCCAGCCTGGCGTTGGCGTCGAGGGTGCGACAGTCCATTGGCAACGGTCAGAGTGTGACGGCGAGGACGGCGGCGTGACAGCGGGGGCAAACAGAGCGCGGCTCGAGGACCAGGACAGGAATGTAACATGGATGGCATTGGAGGGAATGCCAGAGCCATATCTAAAGTGCAGTTTCGAGGGCACGAGGGCAAGGGCCCGGCGGCACGGAGGGTTCGGCGGCGGCGCGGCTTCTTCGAGGGTGCGGGGGGACGACGGTGAGGTGCAGAAAATGAGATGGGACACGTACTGGGCGGTCACGAGAGCGGTGGCGCGACTCAGAGGGCGAGCGTGCGTGTGTGCGAGGCTAAAGTCAGAACACGTGAGCTCAAGGGCGGAGGACTTCACTCACCGTGAACCGTCGTGCCTCGGAGCACTTGTCGTCCGTTTGCAGAAGGCCGGTTTGTACGCCGTGCGCACCTCCCCGGCCGTCCTTGACACTCTTGCAGTGTCGCGCCGCGTCCATGTCGACTGTCCCGAGGTGTGAGTGAAGGGTCATAGCGGTGGGCGAAGAAGGCCGCGCGGGCTTGTCGCGTGGGCTCGAGGCGGGGGGGCAGAAGGTCGTTCAGAGGGGATTGGAATCCATCAAGAGCCTCGATGGACGCCCTTGTGCGAGGGAGAGACGAGCAACACCGCCGTTCTCGCAAACGACGGCGGATGGTGGAGGCGGGAACGGAAATCGAACCAGGCGCTTGCGCGTCGACGCGCAACTCCAAGTCCGGAGCGCCCGATACACTTCGCGTCTCGTGCTCCCATCCTCCGCTGTCGTTCACGAGAACGGCGGCGCACTACCCCCTTGTTCTCATGCAGGACTTCCAAAGGAAGTCCCTGGACTCTTTCCTATCTCTTTCTTTTCGATCCCCTCCGTCTCGTGCTCGCCGCCCCCGGCGCCGTTCAGCATGCGCGACCAACGACCTCGCCCACAACGGTCGACTCTCTTCAAGCACGGCAATCTTGACCCTCAACAATCGCCGGATGAGGCTGGGAGGGTGTGTAAGACGCGCCTATTGGTCCTGGGTTTGTAGTAGCAAAAGCGAGCCTGCGGGACTCGCTGTGCTGGTCGAAGGTGCCGCGCGCGCTAAGCCCTCGGCTCTGCGTCGCGCGCACAACATACTGAACTCCGCGCGGACCTGGTGCCCTCAACTAAGCGGTGGTCAAATGCAGTCCAATATGCAGTTTCACTATTGAATAAAGGTGAGGAGTAGCTTCTTTGTCTGTGTTTCGCAGTGTGTGTCCACCGGGGCCTTGCGAGCCCCACGGGCCCCGGTCTGCCACCCCAGGTATGTACACATCACCGCGTACCATACTGCTCTTCTCGTATTCCACGGGCTTCCTTTCCATGTGGACATCAGAGACGTAGTTCCGGAAGACTCTCTGGGGATGCCGAAGAACAGTCGAGGCTCAAGGCGTGAACATATCAATATCCCCAACCGCACAGACGCTTGGCGCCGATAGTACGGTTATTCGACGCGCATTGTCGCCGGATTCTTTAGCGTGATACTGACTCCGCGCGCTTACGCGGGTCTCACGGCTCGCGAATCTTAGGCAGAACGACAACGACGGAGATCTATAATAGTATCGGTACACGGATATTACAACATGAATTGCCCCACACACCCACGTGAGTACCCTCTATTCAGGCACGTACGGGCACAGCCTCACTTCGATGACATCTGGTTCCGTCCGACTCCCCAAGCACAAAAGGAAAAAATGCCACGCTGTGAGAAACGGCACACGCGAGGATGGAAACGACGCGACAAGTCCGGGCCGCGAAGCGAGTAAACCACAACGCAACAAGGATGACGCGAATAAGTCAGCATGACAAGGACGACCATGGCACAACGCTAGTGATCACAGTGTGACAAGGACGGCTGCCGCGAGCACAATCCACGGCGCCACAAGACTCGCAAACTAATAAAGGCTGCGCAGACAGCATAGAGCACTAACGGCTCAATGTGGATGCCACGACAGGAGCAGAAGCCCTGTGACGTGGATAGCCACGGCGGGCTTTGCAGCCACTGGGCCAGCGAACCATGACTAACGCAAGAACAATCTATGGTCCTTTAACCAGATACAATTAAGTACAAATATACCTACATCCAATGACCCAGTAATGATATCAAAAATTAGTGTTCTTTTGAGAGTTCATGAAGTGTTAAGGCTTATGGAACACATAATGGAACATATTCAATTGGTACTCAACTGATCTAGGTACCGAAATGAGTAATAGTATATCCAACCAAAAGGTGCTGGTTTTAATCCATCTCCAAAGTACTGTTTTAATGTAATCAATGTATAGTAATAATAGGAGAGTGTAATCACACTTCCTTAGTTATAGAGAAAGTAGGGATGTGTAGTTGCCTATGTAATGGTTTTTAATTGAATAGCACTTGAACACCATAAGAATGAGTTAAGTGCCTAGAAATCTAGAAATCCAGGCCAGAGTTCACCAATAGTTCAGTTATAATGGCCCTGAGTACTATTTTAACAGATTAATTGTTGAAGAATCTATTTGGAAAAGGTGCACTAAAATGAAAATAGTCCTATAATAGCAGATAAATGCCCTGCTTAGTGAATAAGTAAAAGATAGAAAGTGTTTTAATCAGTTAGCATCACAAAAGCCAGTCACTATCCAATCAATAACAGGATTAGCACAATTAACATAATAACTGGTCTAAAGTGCTTAAAAAGCTACCAGAAAGTGTATTACCATCAAAATAATGGTCAAAAAGCATGTTAATCAGTGTTTCACTCTAATTAACATTATTTCATATTTAGGATTCCGCTGATGCGCCGTGTTGTACCAGTGAATAATCATTCATGGCAATTTATCCTGGTCGAGTTGTAGCTCGTGCGACTCAGCTACGTCCAACTCTTTTTGTCCGAGTTTTACGAGCGTTATTGGCACAAGAATCGGGCTGGCAATGGTGAACTCCCATTGTCCCATGGCGCCAGTCTGATGTCGGG
>JAOCPU010000125.1:0-12529 GCA_035772785.1 Phlebiopsis flavidoalba
ACACCTATAGGTGTACTCTTCTATCTTGCTCATCTGGATAGCAGATTCACCTGGACCTCACCGACTCTTGCCCCACTTAAACAATTCGGGGATAAACCCTCTAGTATATCCGGCTTATGGCTTATACACCGGAAACCTGCTCTTGCTGCATGCTGGCTTTTTTTTTTCTTTTTTAATTCTGCTATGCCCCCTGTCAGGTAGCGCAGCGTCTGAGTTCCTCACAGCCATATGGCCTCAAGGCGACCCCAAACTGGCCCGCAGCCGGCTTGTCTCCGACGTCTGATCTGGCGCATCAATAAGGCACAGGGGTGATGTTCCTCCCATCAAACGGCAATATTGTGCGTCCCCTATATTTCCCAGTGTCGGCAACACCCGCACATTGCTGCTCGCCATCCGACCAGGAAAGTTCTGTCATTGTCGTTTGGCCTGCCCTGCCCCTATCTCCACCCTTCTGCATCCATTTCTTCTTGTTTTTTGGATGCATGTGATGGCAGCAGTCTTGAAGTGATACAAGACAGTATCTAGAGAGAAGGAGAGAAGAGGAACGAGCAGGAACAAAGAGAACAGCGAGGGCAGTGGAGGGGAGGGGGGATGGAAGAGGGAGCGCCCGCTGCTAATGCGCTATTGCACCACAAGTGCCCCAGCACCTGCCCTCAACCTCCTTGTGATAATGATAACATACAAAATCACTTTCTCTCCGCCATTCTGGCTGGGCTCCCTCACGTCCCACGACTGTTCAATTGCAGTTTTATAAGTATCCAGAAGAATTTATGTAGTATATAGTCATCTCGAGAATCCTCAAAAACTAATCCGCACAAATTAGTGAAAACCCCCCTTACATGCTGTATACTTGAAACAAACAGATAGCTAATGACACTAAACCACTAATGCATTAATCCACTACTATTCACATACTTTTTTTGCAGCTTATTTGAGACTAATCTAGTAAATCACTTATTTCCATTTCTCCTGACTTTAATCAGCTAATTTGTGACTTTCATTGCTGTAATGGACTTTTTGCCTATTTCCCTGCTTTATCAGTGTGTTATAGCTGGCTTTCTCATGGTTAATTCATTTTTCTACTATTTGTATGCTTATATATGGCTTTTGGGAGTTTTACATCATGTTAAGAAACTTCTTTTTACACTTTTTTCAGGCTTAACTACTACTGCATTAATTGGCTATTGAGAAGCTATTGAAGAGTTTATGATGAAATAACATGAATTATGTCTGTTAATGCACTTTCAGTGAATTATCTGGCTGCTTAGATCTTACTTACTCTACAGTATATTGCTATTCAGTATACTGGCAGGAAAACTATCAATTTGTGTATATCTAATCATGTTTATCAATTTGCTTACTGATTAAGTCACTTTTATCCAACCAAATTAAATAATGGGATTGTATCACTGAAGTATCAGTATATATGTCTTGACAACACACAGCTCTAATGAGAATGTCTTGAAGCTTTGTCATTACTGTAAGAGCAGTCATTGAGTTTACAAACATACTACTACTCACACAGAATAGCTCAGTAATCTCTATGGTATACAGAGACCAAAGTTGCTACAGAGTTCCAGTACAATGAATATTATAACCAGCGATTCTAGATGATGTAGAGGTCAGAACCCAAGTAACCACAATTAACAAACTCACGCCAATCAGATGCCAAGTCCATAGCCCATAGGCGCCTTGACTGTACTCCGGTCGCGATAGTAGCTCGTCGATAATTCGTTGAGCACTGCCCGCCCGAATTCTCTTTACTCGTCCGTGCAATGCATGCTACATTCCGCGTGCATGCGCCATTTTGAGTCTCTCGATGCGCT
Source organism: Phlebiopsis flavidoalba (assembly GCA_035772785.1). NCBI lineage: Eukaryota > Fungi > Basidiomycota > Agaricomycetes > Polyporales > Phanerochaetaceae > Phlebiopsis > Phlebiopsis flavidoalba. The sequence continues at coordinate 1,827 of JAOCPU010000125.1, forward strand.
GTTTTCTGTCCGGTTGGCTACGCGCAAGCGCCGGAACTCGACTGCGCGCGACTCTAAGGTCAAAGCGCCCGGTTCGACTTCACTCTACCACCACTGGACGTCGTTTGCAAGCACGACGCGGCCTCTCTCTCGCTCGCAGGCGCCAGGGGCCTCTTACGAGGCTTTCTGATGGACTCTTCTTTATATCTCCCCTCCACACTCCCCACTCGTTCCTTACCGCGCTGCGCGCCGACCCTCGAACACCACCGTGCACCTGACTTGCGCACCGTCGGACCTGCGCACGTCGTCGACCTGCGCACCGTCTCGGACCTGCGCACCGTCGGACCTGCGCACCGTCGGACCTGCGCATCCGACGAGCCCCGGGACCACAAGGATCGAAGACCCATGCGGACGACATACAACGCTTACAAGAGGCCAGTTTGGGGACGGCCGGGCTGGACGTTGTTCTTCAGGCACCATGCGGAACTGGGGTCCTGCCTTGAGGGATGATGCTAGCCCTAGCGATCTCCGCGGGCACGTCCGGTGGAGTGATTCAGAGCACTTCCCTGAGTACAGGTGAAGTAGTAACTTCCTGGCCGATCTGACGACGACTTGTCGTGGCACCAATCTACAAATCCTGGTTGCTTCGATAAACATAATACCACAACCACCGCTGGTGAAGGAATCCCTACGCCCTCCGGTCATCGATCCCGCTCTCTCACTCTCTTTCTTCGTCGCGTAGTTAGGCCCTGCGCTCCCACCTTTCTCGATGGCCCGCCCATCTGGCCGCATACCGCCGGGTCACTTCCTCAGGCCCTTATGCATGCCCTCGGCGCGGCTTCGTCTCCACTCGTCCTGTCTCGGACTTCTGCTCCAAGCCCCACACTCCTCTCGACTGTCTTGCGCTCCATCTAGACGCATGTCGTTCTCGGGGGGTGTGGGGGGGGGGGGGGGGGGGGGGGGGTGGGGGCTCCACAAAAATAAAAAAAAAAAAAAAAAAAAAAAAAAAAAAAAAAAAAAGAAAATCAAGGAGCCGAGCAACCAACCTTCCCAAAAACGGGGCCGTCCGACAGTAGCTGGCCGGGATGCCGCGTTTCTAACGATAACCCTCGGTTCCCTTTCTCAACACCTCCGCCTCTCGCGCCACTGGGAATAGGCCGGGGCGGCGCCCTTTAAATTCAAACGCAAAACGTCGCCTCCGCCTTTCCCGGAGTCTCGGGTCCACTGCCCTTGCCTCGCCAACAAAAAAAAGGCGCCCTACGCCTCCTATGGTGGTGTAATACACCACCACCCGATCCTGCAAGTCCTGGTTGGCCCACAGCACATCGGCAGCGCGAAAGGGGGGGCTGCGAACGGAAAACACTATTTCCGACGGATGCGTCTGGCGCACGGTCACTGGGGTGGTGCGGACCTCGTCGTCGCTCGCTATTGGTCGATCTTCGCCGCCCCCCCCCGTCGCCGCCCCCTCCCCCCAGACCCCCCCCTTCCCCCCCCGTGACCACGGACCCCTGCTACGTCGATCGCCAGCGACTCTCCGGCGCCCGCCATTGGCCACGAGGGCCCTCGTCAACCCTCCGTCTCAAAAAAAAAAGAAAAAAAAAAAAAAGGTGCCCCCACCCCCCTTGGTGCCCTGCCACTGCCCCCTTTCAACGCATGCACCCCGGCCCTCGCCCTCCTCAGCGCCTTCGTCCATGGCCACGTCCTGCGCCCTCCCCGACTACCACGGCTCCGCCGGCTCCACCTCCGGCTCCACCTCCGCCACCTTCTACATCGGGAACGTGCCCACGAGTGCCACGCTGTCAAGTCCCCGGGCGCTTTCATGGCCCACTATGAATGCAACTATGGCGCACCGCCGTAGCCGTGACCACCACAGGCACGGCCTACGATATGGGTGCGTTTCTCACTTCATCCGGAGCCGCCACACTTACGCCAACGTGCATAGCACGGAGGCTTCAACGGGGGCACGCTAGTGTCCTTGTTTGCGCCCCACACATTGTCTGCGCACCACGACGCTGCAACCACTACGCGCATAGCTACACTGGGGACCAATCACATACTTGAGTGCACATGTTTCAACATCTTGTTGTCCGTGTAAGATTTCTTTTTTTTAGGCCACTATGTTGTTGTATGTAGTATCTGTATGTAGTGGTATAAATGATAAAATATACCTGTTGAACATATCAGAGACCATGCTAGATGCCTGGGCTATACCTATATCTACTATATGCAAAAATATAATGTACTGAAAGGTGTGAATAAGTTGAAAAGTGACTTAGCTGTGTATTAGCCCCAGAGTACCAGATTAACAGAATAGTGTGCGGAAAGTGCCAAAAAAGTGACGAATTAGTGGGCTGATAGCGCCAAATTAATGAACCAACTACAATAAGAGGACTGGATTTCCGGGGGAATTAATGCTAATTCACTAATCCACTATTTCTTGCAAGATTAGTGTTAATTGGTGTGGATTAGTATTGGGGGATTCCCGAGATGGTAGGCATATAAATATTCAGTAAACAGTTCTTTTCACCGCTGAATTGTGACAATAAATGATAACATACACTTAACTGATGCACTGTGAGCATCCTTTTTGCTCTAGTGCAATTTTTACCACATACATACATCTCCAAATGAGTCATATTATACCATACATTACTTATGACACTAGCTAAGAGAGTTACTACAGTGCCAAAGCAGCTGAGGGCATGTGAGGTAGCTCCGTGAGCATGCCTGAGAAGGAGGGTTCAGGAACAGCCTCCACAATAGTCTCTATCTTTCTCTTATGCTGCCATATAATGTACTATACGATGGAAGTATAATTGATAAGAAATTGAGGTGTGGAAATGATTTTACACTCCTCTAAAGCGGTCACATTATGGGCAAATAATGTTTCAATTTTGCTCATTTGAATATGGATTTGTGCTCTTACATGCTTGATCAAAACGCACCTTAATGTATGGCATTTGCAGGGCTATTGTCACGAGTTGCTAAGACAAAAACAACGCTCAAACGGTTAGGAGCATCTTATATTGAGTGTGGTTATGCATGAACAACATTTAATTCCCTAAAGACAATATTCGAATTTCTTGTAGTATTAGTCAGACTGGTCACGTGACATAGAAGGTGCTGGAAGATTCAAGAACTATGACGTCATCAAGCACGTGACTCATCAGTCAGTGGATTACTCAGCTTTAGTAGTGTACAATGACTCAGCCTCAAACATGCTTCATCAGCCTTGGCTGTGTATTTGAAATGGACCTCTGTAGTAGTATAAAAACTGGCAGCACTCTACCTGGGGACCTCAGTTTTCGACCTCTTGGTCCTCAGGTAAGAGTCCTCTCACACTGTAGTAGATACGAGCACAATATTGACTTGGTCCTCAGCCTACAACAGTTTGCTGTTACCGTCGGCGTCGTCACTTGCATATACACACCCGCATTTGCCCTAGCTCTGGTCCCCCTCGTCCCCTTGACAGTCTGTTAAGATCGTCACTGGCTGCTATCGTCCTCGCCTACATGCTTGGGCCTTAGTTGTGACATTAGATCAAATTCACGATCAACGACCGGGCTTCAGCACTCAACCCTCCACCATCTACCTACTCCTTGAGACTCTTATTGAACCGCACCCATTAGTTATTACCAAAGACTTTGACACTTTTTGTTCACTGTACCCCAGACGGAAACCAGCTACAAGGCGCGCGCCCGTGAACCTTGGTACTAACCAGATCCCCCCCCTAGCAACAAGTGCGCCTACCCGATACACGCGTGTAGTCACCCGAGAAACTGCCGTAGATCCAACTCTACGTACCAGGTCAATCCCTAGAGCTCATACCTTGCCTCTCTACCTAGAGTAAGGCTTGATTGAGAGCAGTCTATTGATGCAGCCTTTGACTGTAGGAGGCTACAAAAAGCAGTTGAAGAAGCTTGTCATGAGCGTCCTTGAGCTCGTGTCTCAAGAGACTAAACAGATAGCTGGAAAGCCAGTTTCTATTGGGCTAGACAGTACCTAGTATAGTAGTCATATAGTGTCTGCGCCATTCGAAGTCTCCCTCTCACATTTTCCTCTATTCCATAAACATGGAGGCACATAACCTACCCTGTGCAGGAAAACAATACGCCCACGAGGCCTAGGAAGAAAGAAACGTCTACAAATTTAGAGGTTGCTGGATTCTGTGCCAACAAGGACACTGTCTCAATTGCCTCACCTACTGCCGCAAGCTCTAATTCCAACACTATATAAACCGCAACTATTGAGTTGCCCAAACCCAACGACTTTATCACTCCCCCAACCCACTACTGCCCGCTATGGCGACACTCTTACATTAACAACTGCAGGCTCTAATCCAGGGTGTTCTCAATGGTATGAATCTCTCAACGCACGAAGAGAGCAGTACCTATACCCAGAGAAGTATCAAGAAGGGCCGCACCCAACCCGATGACTTTGGAACGATTCATATCCAGGTCAGGCTTACGTAGTAGCTTGCAGAATCACCGATGAAAAGAAGAAAGTTCTGCTAGCCATTAGCAGGCTTACAGAGAAAGGCCATCTCAGCCTGAGCTATTCCCATCACCAACCACATGTCAGATAACAAATGGAGCACTACACGGAGATTACGACACACCCTCGAAAAGTTCTTCATTGAACTACGCAAGGCCTTCTCCTACCAAGTACATTACCAAGATAGCCCAAATACAGCTCCAGAAGTTATGCAGCCTTGAGCACCCACAGCGAGGCACAAGGAATATAGTGCAGTACATTGCAGAGTTCTAGACTCTGGCCTCACGGACAGGAGCAGGAGATGAGTTGAAAAAGCTATGGTTCTACCTCAGGGAAAATTCCATTGATAATTATTGTTAATTCATTACTTGGCTGTTTCCTATCCGTTTCTTGTGTTTCCTGCCTATTATCTAGTTACTGTCTTTTATCTAATTACTGTTTTGTTATCATAGTTTCCTCTTATTAATGCTCTGTTTGCCTGTTAATAGTCTGTTATCAACCTGTTATCTGTGTTTCCGTTGTTATTTGGCCATTCAAGGATTACCGGTATTAGCAGCATGCATTTTAACATATTCTTTGCATATTATTGCTGATTTTATTTGGGTTTCCAGCTGTTATTTCATTTGTGTCAAAAGTCTAATAGGGCAGAATTTGTCTCATGACAGGCTGATATCTATGTTAGTGTGTTTTCTCATAGTTTGCTGTTTATTCAATTGTGTAATACTTTAGTTTTTTCGACCAAAGTGGACAAGAGTGCGACTGTGATGCAAAATGAACCAAGGTGGACAACTGGCCCAGCAAGCTGTGACCCATGACAGTGACCAGATTGTGTGAACCAGACGTGACGAATTTTTTGGCCCCAAAAGGGCAATTTGAATTTCATGTATCAATCTATTAGTTTACTTACCATAATGTCAGAAAACAAGCCCGTTTGTATATTATTGGCAACAAATGTTGTTATTATTTCATGCATTTCTCCTTTTGCGCGCCACAGACACGTCCAAAATTGATGTGCACCAAGGGGAGTATCACATCCAGACTAACTTCCTTGTGACATGTGAACACTGTCAGCACAGATCGGTGCTCCGAGAGAGGTCTGTAATGGCGTGACATCCAGCTTGGTCAAAAAACTACATATAACTCTAAAAATACCTACACCACATGATATATAGTATATGAAAACACCTAAACCTATTGTATTTCGATTACATATCATACATCACCAAATGTTATATTGCCATCGGAAACACTAGCCACTTTACTTATTTGAACAGTCAAATTGCAAAATAGCTGTGATATTAATGTTCAACATAACTAAAGCACAATAATATAGTGTCATAGGTGATTGTGGACAAACATACCAATTTAGACCCTCAGAATATTTTATAACTAATGTGGTTATATCTTGATTTGCCAAGGTAAAAAATGTACTAATGTAACACCGAATATATAAAGGTAAACCTATCAAATCAAAATATTTTCGCAGTTTACAGGAGATATAAGCATATAATTGGTAAGTGGGTCTATTAGGTTTTTTTTTTCCGCATTTTTGACTAATTTATAATGACTACATAAATATTAACCATCCATTCAACGACTGAAATGATGATTGAAGGTGAAAAACAATGTATGAATGTAGTTCAAAAGACTACTAGGTTATAATCAATGAGCAAGGAAATTGTTATTTCCATGTAGCTTAGCTGGTTAGTGCATCAGTTCACTGAAGCATATGCTGAAGTTGCTAGTTCAAACCTGACAAAGGGAAGTTATTTTGTGATTAGTCCAGTGAAGTGTAGGGACTAAACAGAGGAAAGTATGTGTAAAGATAAAGGGTATGGCCTATGATTTTGCGATTTTTCAATGATATTCCAGAAAATGTAATGTCATAATAGATGAATCAGAAAATACCAAAAAATGCTCAGGAAAACACCCAGGAAATATGAAAACTGCCAAGAAACAGCTAGGAAGCACATAGAAAACAGCAGAAACTGCATAACAAAGTAGACGATTGTTCTTTTCGTTACTTAGTTAATTCCATTTCCTAGGAGTTCATTGGTTGAAAAACAGTAATTATTCACCTGGATTTTCTCTGATGCCGTCTACCAAAACCGCTACCAAAATGCCTTCGCCATCTCTGAGAATCCGCCCAACAGCTACCTCACCATGCTCCACCAGACTATGTAGCCCATATATGCTACTAGCGGGTGTGGGCCATTTCTGGCTTGACCAATTTATGAATAACTTTTTGTGACTCACAGTAGATACTTGCAGTATCTGGTAAACAGTGCTCTATGGGGTGCGCTTCTCGCCAGAGCTCAGCTCAGCTCGTGCGCGCAGCGCTGATACGTGAACGGGGACGCGCCATTGAGCCTCAGTAATCAGATTGCAAAATAGTTTATGTGAACTAGAATATTTAAATTATAGTAATAATATCTACCCACACCAAGTATTCTACTGGGCAAACGGGCACGAGCCAAGCTGCGCTCAGCTTGTGTGCGTGCCGACATGTCAATTCCAACGAAGGACGATGCCGTGATGCGTGCAGCGCCCTGCAAACGGCTCTGCGCCAGAGCCGCTGCTGCCGAGGAGGTCATATGTCCTCCGCCTCCTCTTTAGGGTCCATTGAGTCATAGAAGAGTACACTGAGAGCGCGCACGCTCGCGGCGTCGTCGAGAAGCTCAGTGCCGCAGTAGAAGAGCTGCCATGGGGCCAAGGCCTGAAGTGCAGTGATTCACTAAGGCAACGCGCGCGCGAGCGAGCGAGCAGCCTTGGAGAAAACCCCGGCGCTTGCCACTCGTCGAGTTCCAAGTCCAGAGTGCCTGCAACTCTTCTGCTCGCACACTCCCATCCTCCGCCATCGTTCATGAGAGAACGGCGGCTCCTGCTGCCTTCGTCTTCGCGCGGGGACCTTTTCTGGAGTCTCCTGACTCCTGCCTGCCTTTTCTCATCAGCTCTCGTCACCTTCGCCCGCCAATTGCCGTTCACTGCGCGCACCAACGACCTTGCCCTCACGGCCGTATTACTTCAAGCGCGGTGATATTGACAGTCCGGAGAGGATTGTAAGAGGCTGGGAAGGTATGCATGGCATCCTTTCCAGCTTCGGTGGATACAAACAAGCATGCAGCTTGTTGATGCTGGGTGTGTCGCTGATTCTCCGCGCGCACACACCAAACCTAAACTTCAGCGTACAACGCCAAACAACTGCAAAAAACTAGAAAAAAAAAACTCGCGTAAGCGCGCCCTCAGCTCTGCGACGCACATGCCCTCCAAGAGCATGCAAGTTCTCGAAAAATGTAAGTAATCTTTTCATTATATGTTCTTTGTGCGCCGCCGCAAGCCTGTTGGCTCGACAACCTAAGGTGCATAACCCACCCTCCTCTGTTACTAAAAACTATTCCATCGTTTGCAGGCCCCTCCCATATGCAAAAGCGCACCCAAAGACACCTGGGAGGGAAGACGGGCCACCTGCACTTGATCACCTCCAGACACGTCAACGCACCCACCACGTGACTGCCGCTTGATTGTGCATATAGGCCACGGGTTTGTGCACAATGCATTCACCGAACTACTTCGTGGTTGTGCATCTACGCCGGACCCTCGCACATGCCGGCCGCACACCATAGCTAGGAAACAAGCATGCGCATGGTGTTCATAGCACTCGCGAGGACAACCGCTACGCACCAGGGATACCCCAATGAAAGCAACCAAGACGCGACGTGGACACCACAATGATGGCGGCCACAATGCGGCGAGGATGTCCGCAATGAAATGAGGCCGACCAAGGAGTTTTGAGCCGGGATGTGACAGAAACGACGAGGCCAACCACGGCTTAGCGGCCTTGATGCAACAGTCATCGCATGGTGCATGACGCGCACGATGCAGGTGGCCATGACATGACATGGATCACACGGCACGACTGGGACATTTACAGTGCATTTGCCAAAATGCGACAGTCACAACACAACAAGGACACCACGGCGAGGGGACTGCCACAACAAGGCTGGACGCGGCACGACGAGGCCAACCACAATACGTTGCGGCCGACTACAATGTGCACAAACACAATGTGACGTGGCCAGCGCGGACAGCACGGCGAGGTCAGCTGTGATGCGGACAGCTGCACACTACGTGGATGCACTATGAGGACAACTGCAGCAGAGACGGTGACGATGCCACAAGAGGACAACCTCTATAGAGAAGAAGAACACAACGTAGAGAGGACCGCCGTAATGAGGATGGCCACGGTGTGACAGGGCAGCACACAGCGCGATGTGGCCGCCCACAACTGGGATGACTACGATGTGACGCAGACAGCAGCAACAAAGTCAACTATGCGCTGCTACGCCACAGACTGAACAAACATCAATCGACGACCGCGGATGGCACGGACAGTGGCAACGGCTCAACATGGGCATGACAGGGATAAGCTTGAGAGCTCACCGTAGTATAAGTCTTAATGAAGATGGCACAAGGATGACAGCCATGACACAACTGTTTGCACATGCCAGCATGTGTCACATGAATTGCATCATACCTACGACACAAGTGATAGAAAAAACACAGATGTGCTGCATGGTGGTGAGCGCCATTCTTTCTCAATTCCCCTTGTCAGTTTTCTCTCTTGTGCAGTAGATAGTTTCTCTGAATATATTTCATACTCTAACCCTCAACCACTATGTGAGATGTCTGAAGAGACTGAAAAATGAGATGTATCTAGTTAATTACCAGATAGTCATAGACGTATAAAAAGCTCCAAGTTGAGGACAATGCTGCACTGTCCAAAAGCAGAAGCGATCAAAACTGTGGTGGCTCACGGAGAATGCCGAAGCTCAACAAAATGTGGAAACATGGACACACTGACGTCGATTGGCATGTTAACGGTAGCACAGAGAATAAATAATACATTTGTGACAAATAGAAACATTTCAGACATCACTAAATACCCACTAACAATGAAGCGCATGTCCTTTGCAAGTTGAGAGGCAGCGGACAGACGGGCGCTAATTCTGGAACAAAAGTTTGTTGAAGCTTGTGCAAGCTGCAGGAGTTGAAAACATTGGGCGCTTAGTGTAACGACTTGAGCGGGGGGTAGTTTCAGGGGTCTGCATAGTTAGTAGCAATATTCAGAGGCCAGATCCATATACGACAATGTCAGAAAATCAAGCAAGTTTTGATTCAAATTTATATTGGAAGCCCTAGTGTTAAGGTTGGTAGACGCCCGAGAGACGCTCAATTTTGAATCAAACAGTAGCAAAAATCACACTTTCCCATGCTTACTACAAAATTTTGCGTTAGAAAGAGATCTCCAATATCTAAACACGCATTGGAAACAATTTATTATTTATAAATTGTAATGGGGCTATAATATTAGCGCACCATAATGCGTTATAGGGCTATCCCTCAACGGGACCCCGTATTCTAGAATAGAGATCAAAACCAATGTTGTAGCCATCATCTAGGGCATTCCAAACATACCACAGAATGGTATGTTTTGATGGGAAACTGGAGAAGCTATTCACAAAATACATTTTCGGAGCCACCTCTTTTTTCGCAAAATAAGCGCCCCAATGCGGGAAAGTGCGGCTGGTCCCTGAGCCAGGCCCAGGAGCTGCCACTTGCCTGATTTGGCTCAGAATTGATGGCAATGCCGCTTCCCATCAATTCCGCTTTTGGACTGTATTTGGGATTGCTCCCCAGCTTCCCCCTTGCTTATTTAGGGCGCTGTATTGTATTTGAGTACCTATGTATGTTTGGAACATGCTCGCTGAACAGAATTTCCATATTTAGCCTGCCAGGGGTGTTATCAATATAATTCGATTTTATTTGGCTTTTTTGCAATTTTCAATAGGGTACCCTGGGTTTCCTTGCATTTCCCTGGTCTTGCTGCTTCTCGTTTAAGCCTCCATATATTCTTTTAGTATGCCCATAACAAAGGAACATCATCTGATGCATTCCCATTATCCTGGGAAATGTTTCGAATTTCCAGGTATTGTTTGAAATCTGGGGGGTCTGAGCATTGCTTCCTATTGAATGGGGATTGTTCTGAGCATTTCCTCCACGTACCTACACTATATTAAAGTATTTCCACCATGTATATCAAGGTTTTAACATGATATGAATGTTTGAGAACATATTTTTGCGGAATTGATGGCTACTCCCCCTATATCCTTCAGATCAATATTCGCTATCCTGAGCAGATAGAAAGTACCCTATAGGTGTCTAGTACATAT
>JAOCPU010000126.1:0-11211 GCA_035772785.1 Phlebiopsis flavidoalba
AAGTGCAGGGGGTTGACATTCCATGCCGTCCAGGATTCCGGGCCGGGCCGTCCATGCCGTCCATGCCGTCTCGGTTGGCCTGATGTCACACCTTGTGACGCTCAAGCCGTGAGACTGTGACCATTGTGTGTCACTGATGTCTCCATGCCGTGTAGACTTTGCTTCGAACACTCCTCCTCCTCGTCTCTATCTCAGCTCTCCTCTAATCTAGGCTCATTCTGTCTCTGGGTTTGGTCTGTGTAGCAACAAGCCTTTCAATCTAACTTGAGTACCTCAGACCTTTAACAAGCCGTGACTGTGAACTGCAAGTTAGGAGCACTCCCATTTTTGGTAGCTCAGAGCTGTCAAAAACATGTCTTCGGGTACACTCTTCGATGCAAGCATTACAAGCCCGTATATTTGAACCAGCCTGGGTTGCTGGCCGTTGCAGTGGCAACAACTTTCCCCTCATTCTTCTCCCTTTTCACTGCGCTCAACGTCGTCGCTCTCTGCTGTGTTTGTATATTGCTCTTTCTGATTTCCGAGAACACTCCTTATTCCCCAATGAAACAGGCCGTCTCTGTATCCTGGGGTGAGGCTCAAGTGTAGGACTTGTCGCAAGACATTACGCCCTAAGCCGTCGAGCGGGTACAATAAGCAGGCTGAAAAGGGGAGACTTTACATTCTTGTGAGTATCAGTACCTCTCTCAAGCTGCAAAATCCTTCCTGACTCTTCTGTAGTGTGACGAGCACCCAGGAAGTCAGTCCTTTCAGTGGGTATCTCCTAGACCTACGGTGGAGAACTGGGGCCTGTCGGACTCGGATTCAGGATCCTCAAGCGTGAATCCCGCTCAACATCTCTTCAAGATACCGTCCAGGCAAATTCGCTACTCACCGTATCCCAGCTCGTCTTCCTCCACCACTCTTTCCCGCTCTTCCTCCTCTCCGTCAATACCGGCAACTACGTTCAGAATGCCTGGAGCCGCGCGGAAACTTCGTCGCACTTGCATTGTCCAGGAATGCAATTCCAACGCAAACCAGCGATGTGTTCGCCTCATGTGTGTGAAGGATTGTAAGGACAGTGGAGGATGTACAGGAGTCGGAAAGGACCATTTCGTGAGCAGTATAACTTCCATCTCAAAACCCCGACCGCTTCGGAAGCTCTTCCCGATGACCCTTCACGATCTTCAAGTTCCGAACCCCGCTCTCCCTCACCTCCTCCTCATCTACGCACTCCATCTCCCTCCCATTCTCATGTGCGCTCACGTCCACCCTCACATGAGCATGCTTTACCGCTATCACCACAGAGAGAAGAAGAGGAGGAATCGTCAGAAGATGAACCACAAGCTGGTCCCTCTCGTCTTGCGTCGCAGCTTCAACCTCCGAGTCTGCCTCATCCCATTCCACCACGTGGTCCTCCCAGCTTCCATCGTGCCCTCTGCGCCTCGTTCTACTCAGACCACCCTGCCTACACGTTCTCAAGCTGATCTCAGCTCTGCGCCTCGTCGTGTGACCCATATGCCTGAACGTTTCACGGAGATCCGCGCGCAGGAGCAAGAGATTGAGCTGCACAGAAGAGCTCAGCAACAGGCTTTACAGCAGTCTAGGCAGCGTGAAGTGGAGTGCGTCTACGTACATGCATGGACAAAGGTAAGTGTAAACTTCCTTTCTTTGACTTCACGTTTGCTGATTGCTGTCAACAACTTAGGACGGTGCTCAAGCGATCCAGACTGTTCTTCAAGAGTGCTTCAACAACCCCTTCCCCTTCCTCCCTTTCACCAGCGCCGTTCTTCAAGACATTGGTCTTCTGTCTTCATCTTCATCGACAACTCTTCGCTTTCAGGTCTATGACAAGAACACACGAGACCTGGTTCAATGTCAAGGAAGGACACCAGCTCCAGGTCGAAGCCCAAGAGCACCTTTACCTCGCAGGGTCAGGCGTAACCAACATGCCTGACCTTGACGAGCTCCTAGCCAAAGACCAGCAGTCTCAGCAACTTCAGCATCTTCGTCTCAACCTGACGGGGCAGCGCAAAGATGTTCGCCGACGTGAAGAGCTTGCGTTCATGGCCAGCGCTCCATCTGGAGCATCTCATCCTTCTCGTCTCAACTCTCGCAAGGGAAAGGAGGTCTCTCGGCCACCTGCATTCCAGCCGTATCCACCTCCGTCCTCATCTCGCCATTCCTTAGACTCTACCTCACACCCTACTAAAGCTCGTTCTCAGAAGCATGTTCTTCTTCCTCCGGCCCCGTCAAGATCGTCTTACCAGTATAAGGCACCAGCCCTACCTCCTTCGAGTACGGTCATCAAGACCGAGACTTCTGCAGATGACATGGTCATTGATCTCTCCTTATCACCGACCACAGCACACCCCATCCTCATCGCAAAGCTTCTCGACGTAAACTCAGCCTTGGTGGATTTGATGGACAGGGATCCCAGCACGACAATCCCATCAGCATCTCGTCTGATTCTGAGGACACTGGTTATCGCTCAGACTCTTATCTTCCACCTCCACCCTCTCTTGACGTTTGATGACGCTGGCTTCGAACTTTCTTCGGAGACGTCTTCTGAGAGCAGCGGTGATCGTGAGCTGCAATGGCCTCGGGACTAGGGCCTACGTGGCAGATCGTCAAGTCTTTCAAGCTTTGTGACGTGGCATCTTCCCAACGTAACAACTCTGTTGCTCGCCAATTCGCTCTATCGTTTCCTGGAGTCCGCTTCTCGTCCTCAACATTCTATAATCATCGCTCTCGCTGGGACGCCGCTAGCCCTGAACTAAGGAAGAAGTATCTGGGCCTCAAGGACAATGAGCTTGGGAAGTGGAAGAACTTCATGCGAGAGGCTCCAGATCCTCGTGCAGCAATTGGCAATGCAAGAAAGAGATTTGCGCGAGAAGTACAGGCAGCAGTCAAAGCCGAGCAAGGGCTTGTTTAGGACATTCATTCATTTCTTCTCTTTGTTTACGTTCACTTCATGTTTCCCTTCTTGATTTGTTCCATCTCGCTATGTTTTCACTTCTCAGAAGACTCGCATATATGTACATTAACAGATTCTCGTGGTCCATTATTAGATTTGTAGCGTAAGCGTGTGATTATGAATGGAATTGTACTTCTATCTCTAATATCCAAAGACTTGCCCATGATCCGCACGCAACTCGCTAACTTTGGAAAACAGCCCTAGAGCAAAGTCAACTCGGGTTGTCGTACGAGTCTTCCATTGCTCTGCTGCAGCCACAGGATCCTCTTCTTTAAACTGGTCCCATGTTCGGAAAACCGTATTCAACCCAACGAAAAAGACCTCCAGCCGCAAAACGAACCAGAGATGATCGAGATTCGTGTTCTTGAATGGGTGTATTGCCATGGGTAACAATTGCAGACGGAATGAGGACAGTTGACCCAGGAGGGAACTCAACCACGATGCCCATCTGTAAAAGAATTAGATGACCGCCCTTCTTGGGGTCGAAGTTGCCTAGGCTCTGGATAGAACACCATCCAAAGGCAAGATTTGCATGGTCGTTGTGAAGATACGCGACGCTTTTCTTGCTTTTGTTCTTGCAGCGAGCGGCCCAAACAGATTGTTCATTAGAGGGATGATGTAGTTCTGGATCGTTGTCGTACAACTTGGTCAGTGTTTTGGTGTAGTAGCGGAATAGTTTGGGGGCGTAGAACGCAAAAGAAGCTAGAACATGTGTTAATACATCCCTCAGGTTATCAACGGGAGAAGGATGTACCATTTGCAAATGAACTTAGCCTTGCAAGAGACTTGTTCTCGGCGAGACTGTCAAGAACCTGTTGGTTATGCTTTGTATGACGCATATTGCGCGGTTTCTGCATAGGTCACAATGAGCATTATGTGTGCAACGTGACAGTTGAAGACTTACCGTCTGGCCTCCTCCATAAGACGGACCTTCATTTGCGCATAGATAATCTCCCCGGCGATTTTCCCCTGTTGATCCAGGTAGTCGAGGGAGTGCCTGACTGCTACCCCAATGCATCTCCTCTCTGCCTCTGCCGAGAACATCCAAGGCGTCGGCTAGTACAAACTCCCATGAGTCTCGACCATCTACATCTGCAGGGCGGCCAACGAGAACACCGATAATGAGCTCATCCCTGTCAATGAGCAAAATCGGAGTGCTGGAATATAGGTCAGCCACGATTATTGTTGCAAAGACTGTACACTCACCGTCCATCCCAAGGGACAAGGCGCAGACCCATTGCCAAAGCTTCCTCAAGAGACAAGACCTTTGTCCCTTCCTTCGTATATTTCCCCTTCCACGCCCCTTGGCATGCTGGAAGATCTCCTACACTTATGTCACATTGCAAAGTCTTCAGGTTGTCGAACTTCCGAGAAAGCTCTTCACGGACTTTATAAGCGGCAGCCTTTGCAAATCCCAAAGGATCTGCATCAGCCCGACGTTGGCGTTCTTCTCTCTCTTGCTGTCGTTTGTTGCGCCTACGCTGAGCCTTGGCTTTGTCGGCTGGCCTCAGCACGTGAGAATCCTGCCTTGTCCGTGTTGGGCTCTGGGTGTGTTTGTCCGTTGCAGGCGTGAATGAGAAAATGAAGGTTGTGCCAGCCGCAATGACGCTTGAGCAAGAGTTTCTGGTACTGAGTAAGGGAGAGTGTTTGTAGTCGGAGTAGGCGACAACGGAGTAGCAGGTGGTGGAGTTTCTAGTGGGGTCAATGGTTGTAGAGGCCCACCAAGACCTGTCACAAACTCCAGAATTTGCAAGTTGGTGGGCGGAGTTTCTTCGTCCATTTCGGCCTGACGCATGAACTCAGCAGCGATACTAGAGCCTACGTCAATTGACGTAGGCAAAATGGAGTGTTCTGAATGTGACTCGAAGTCATCATAGTTCTAAATGACAAATATGTCAGCGTGAGGTCCTGAACACAAGCTGTAAAACACCGAAGAGCTATAGGTAATAGATACGATCTGCCAGGGTATCCACAGAGGGCCACAAGTGCGGGCCCTTCAAGTGTCTGCCAAGGCGTCACATAAACCATCAGAGCACATACCATCTTTCCTTGCCTGGATATCAGCAGAGGGCCACAAGTGCGGGCCCTTCACGCATCCATCCAGGATTTTGGGGAGAAGATGGCACATGCACGATGTAAAAAGAAGAGAAAAGGGTGTAAAATGACAAGAAGCAACAACCTACCATGTTGTAACCCATCCTGACACCTCCAACCTCACAATCCTATACCAGCCTCCCTAACTGACTCTTTTCGCTCTACCCCAATGCGACAGGTCACAGAGATTCACACTCAGGCTGCTGGGATATTGAAGGAAAGAGAACACTGTTGGCCAAGTGAGAACGCGTATATAAGCTCGTTTAGCATTGAGATGAACTTACAAATATATTTAGAGAGAGTTTCTAGGCAGGAGGATAAATGACACGAAACGAGGTCGAGCAATTTGCATGCCAGCGCGACAGTTTAGGGTAGGTCAAAGCGCGTAGAGGACGCCATAGGGCGCCCATTCGAGCTTGCAACCGCCCTATACTGCGCCCTCGACCACGCTCCTCTCGAACAGCCAGCACCACCTGCAGAGCGCATGGGCTCCCTCTTGACAGAAGGACATTTATGTTGAATCTAGCTACCACTCCGCCTCTCGACTCTCAGCCGTCTATCCAGCCCAATGTGGCCCTTTCGACGCCGTCCCCCCTCGCCATGTCCCGCGCCCTCTCGTCTCTCCAGCGTGAAACCTCCCTCTGCATATAGAGGCCGCGTTTGCTGTTCGAACGGTCTAATCGGCGTGCGCGCCCGCGAACTGCTGCGTGCGAGAGAGGTACATCAAGAGGTGAGTTAGTAATCCATTCAAACTAGACTGAATGGCTCATTACCTTGTTTCACAGTGTCTCCTGCCACCCTTCGACGACGATGCCATAGTGGCGACTCAAACACCAGTAAGCAGTCGGCGCCAGTAAGTAGTCGCGATGTGCTGCTTCAAGTGCCATTACTTATTGCGGTTTTCTCTAGATGGCTTCAATACTCGCGTGGGAGGCCTTCGCGCGGGCCGAACGCGTTTGCGCAGATCGCAAATACAACACGAGTAAGTAACTTTATTGTGACGCGTTGAGCTACAGATGCTGACCTCTGGTTTTGTAGATGTTTTCGCCTTCGTCTCAAGACCTGAACGGAGAGTCTCGAACCATTTGTGTGAGCCTTAATGAGCAGTATCGCATGGTAATCACTCAAATTGACCTTCTCGTCAACGAATGAAAGGCTTACTTCAAGTGTTTCTAGGTCGTTCCAAACGTTCTTGACGGCCGCGTATGAAAAGTCCGTGCTGTCGAGTAGCCCTTGCTCGTGGGAACGCGAACCTTCGTCTCGCGCCCCGTACCCGCGCCCACTCCTCACAACCTCGACCACCGGACGTCGAAACATGGCAAATCGTGTCGCCCAGCCGTTTGGCTTCCTTGCGCTTGTCCCCGAGGCTGAGTGGATTGGGCCAACGCCTAGGGCGACGCGTTCGGCGTGGACGGCGAGGGCGACGCGTTCGGCGTGGAGGACAAGGGCGACGCGTTCGGCGTGGAGGACAAGGGCGACGCGTTCGGCGTGGACGGCGAGGGAGATTCGGCGTGGACGGCGAGGGCGACGCGTTCGGCATGGAGGGCCAGGGTGACGCGTTCGGCATAGAGGGCCAGGGCGACGCGTTCGGCGTGGAGGACAAGGGCGACACATTCGGCGTGGGGGACAAGGGCAACGCGTTCGGCATGGAGGGCCAGGGTGACGCGTTCGGCATAGAGGGCCAGGGCGACGCGTTCGGCGTGGAGGCCAAGGGCGACACATTCGGCGTGGGGGACAAGGGCAACGCGTTCGGCATGGAGGGCCAGGGTGACGCGTTCGCGATACGTTCGGCATGGACGGAGAGGGCGACGCGTTCGGCGTGGACGGCGAGGGCGACGCGTTCGGCGTGGACGGCGAGGGCGACGCGTTCATTCTCGGGTGGGTGCAGTGACGACAGGGTGCAGTGACGATGCCACGCAAGAGACAGACAGCCTGCAGTGACGATGCCACGCAAGAGACAGACAGCCTGCCCCGCGAGGCCACGGTCGCCTCGTTTGCGAGAGTCCCCGTTGGTGAGTGTCATCTGTCTGCCTTCGAGAGGCGGTGGCTAATGTTCTGCGGCTTTATCTCAGGTGCTCGCATCGTTCGAGAGCCCTTCCCTCATAAGTGTCTCTTGTGGAGGGTGGCGTGTATGATGCGTCTGACGTGGGCAACGAGCTCGGCGTGGAGATCTAGGGCGACGCGTTCAGCATGGGTGACGCGTTTGGCATGGGTGATGCATCTGGCATGGGGAATGAGGAGGGCTAGGGTGACGCATTCGGCATGGGCCACGCGTCCGGCATGGGGAACAAGGGCAGCATGTATGACGTGTTTGGCGTGGGGGACGTGGAGGGCTAGGGCGATGCATTTGGTGTGGAGGGCTAGGGCGACGCGTCCGGCATGGGGGACGAGGCCAGCATGTGTGGCGTGCATGTACCAGACAGCATGCTCACCTCGGACACTGTAGTGACGTGTAGACATGTAGTTTATTTCTAAGTTACAATGTGCTCGAGTCTCCAAATGACTGAAAGCCGGAACGGAACCTCGTTGCTGGTACTATCATGTCAAACCTTATAGTGTGATCATCATAGACTTGTCTTTTTCCTTGTTCTCCATCCTTCGACACCATGGACTCTCTGGAAATTATTTCTGGGCCGGTTGGATGATCACCCTTCTTTACGCTCTCAGCTTTCACTTAGTCAAATCTACAAGTTCATTACCTACGCCTCACGTCTCAAGAACGATATCTGCCTTGCACAGTCCCACAAGCATGATATTGATCGACCGCCTATGTTTCTTCCCTCGGCTGTAATCAACTTCTTCTCTGACGTTCTCAACCTTTCCAATGACTTTGTTGATCTATGCTGGGATGTGTTCAAAGATATAGCGTGGAACACCGAGTATGTTCAAGCACTACGGAGAGATCCAGAGCAGGATTTCCAGAGTTTTGGGCTTAAGCGAGGGTTGAGTACGTTGCATGTGTGCTGATATTGTTAAAGTGGCTAATACTTATGACCTTTGTATCAGCCTCTAGAACCTTTTATCCTCCCTCAATGTACTGCCTGTCTAGCAACTGCAGAGGTGCCAACTCTCCCAATGAAGCGAGCAGATTCCGAAGCCCGTGACAATACATACGCTTGGACAAGGTGTACTCCCCTGCGTATCACGTACATTTAGTATGCACCAGTACGTTTAGGTGTTTTTCTCTATTTGATAGCGCTCTCAAGGGGACATTATTATACAGCATGTCGTACCACGTACTATCACAACTATTACGTTGAGAAGGACGTCCGCTACTATTATCAAGAAATACCTGATTGCCTTCAAATTGCCAAACATCAATTTGCCGACAGAGCTGTTATTGACTTATGGATCACACTTATGCTGACTTCTTGGTGATTTACATCATTATTCTATCTCCAAAAGTGCAGCACGTATTTACTGATGTTGTCTCTTAGGACTTCGGCTTATGGCTGCATACAAGCCCAACAGTCATTGCACGATCAGTCAGCTTACCCTAAGCTTCCGCTGAGCTGGCAGTTTGAAGGAGAGCTTCGTAATCCCTACGTATGGGATGCATTTGTTTTGCTCAGTCTTTTAGAAGACTGCCAACGTCGTTCAACGATTCTCCAACTAAAAAACAGTGGTGAAGCCAAAGATCGATTAATTCCTGCGATGAAAGCCCGCAATGACCGCATTTATACTATTGGGCAACCAGAAAAACTCCACCGCTGCGACGTATGCACGCGGTGGTATGATTTTACTAGCGGAGATGCCGATAAAAGGCTAGGTGCGTCAGATCTGATGTTTGAAATCTTTGAAGCTCAACGAGTTGGCTATAGGCAGAGTTTCCTGCGTGGTCATGGACGGAGTTACAATCGGACATCCATGCTGCGCTATCCATAACTGCAAGGTGCCTCTCAACAGCCAAAGGGATCGGTTCTGCAAGGATCATGCTGACCAAAACTCCATCTGTTCAATCCGTGGCTGTGACAATCCTTCTCTTCCTGATACTCTGGCTTGCGATGAACCGACACACCAAGCCGTATGGAAGCACCACAAGGCTCGTGGACAGTCCCGCTTCACACTTCACAATCGTCTTCAACGTGCAAGGATGGCGGGAGCTGCGATGCCTCCTATTGGAGACATTGAGAACATGGAGGATCTGGAGCCTGATGAAGTGATATTTGAGCTACAAACCAAAACGGCGCAGGTCGTTGCCGAAGAGAAAACAGCCCAGAGGTGTGCCCCGATAAACCCGAGACTGGCAATCGAAGGCTTCGCGCTCAGTTCGGGAGGAAGCGAACACACAATGAGCAGATTCTCGTTGCACCATGTGGGGTTATCATTGCTCGTGCAACTTTCTATGGAGCAGAAGCACTTCATACTGCCGTGGTATGACATCCTGCCTACTACCTGTTTATACGACACTTCTCTGACCTAGGCCCTGTTTTTTAGAAGTTTGTCAGAGACACGTTTGAAGGTTCTGGGCATAAACCTGACCATTCTTTTCTGTTGACAACAACTGCGGTATGGCACGTTGCGTTCAAGGTGATCCTTGGTGGAATGACATTGAGTTGACGGTGGATGTCTTTCCATCACAAAACTAAACACAGTGTCAATGACATCCTATGTCAGACGCGCTGCAATCCTGCAGCTTATCCAGAGCTTCAGCGCGATGACGGTGGCTGGTATTTTATTCTTCAATCGCCGAGCAAACTAATGTCTGGCTTGCTGGTTATAATTCAATTTGTAGGGAGATGCAAGTAGACAAGTTCAACTTCTTTTTGGATGAGATGATAATGCGTAGAAATAGAAATAGGACAGTGATTGCAAAGCTTCATGCTAGTGGAAAGATTCCTCGTTATTGGTCTGACGCAATTGGATTATAGACTAGTTTATGTACTGGTTGTAATACCACATATAAGATATCCGTACGCTGGACATCTCTCAATGCCGCATTGCACGACACTTCCGTAGACTGGCGACACACTCTTTAGCATCTCAAACATGATCCCTAGCTGCATTGGCTCGTTGCACGTCGGTTCGTTGTGCGTTCGCTCGTCGCGCGCCGGCTTGTCGTGCTCTCGCCCGTCGTGCACCGGCCTGTTGTGCGTCCCGCGCCGGCTTGTCGTGCGTTCGCTCGTCGCGCAGCGGCCTGTCGTGCTCTCACTCGTCCCGCGCCGGCTTGTCGTGCTCTCGCTCGCTCCCGCGCGGCTTGTCGTGTGTTCGCTCGTCGCGCACCGGCCTGTCGTGCTCTCACCCGTTGCGCACCGGCTTGTCCTGCGCTCGCTCGTCGCGCGTTGGCTCGTCGCACGTCGTTTTGTTGTGCCTTCCCTCGTCGTGTGCCGGCCTGTTGTGCGTCGCGCGCCGGCTCGTTGTGCTTTCGCTCGTCGCGCACCGGCTTGTCGCCATGTCGGTTCATCCGAGTGTGCTCGCTCGTCGTGTGCCGGCTTGTCGCACAGCGCTCGTCGTGCGCCGGCCTGTTGTGCGGCCGGCTTGTCTTGCGCTCGCTCGTCGCGCACCGGCTTGTCGTGCGCCATCCTGTCGTGCTCTCGCTTGTCGCGCACCGGGGTTGTCGCACGGCGCGCGTTGGCTTCTTGTCACACCTCGGGAGTTGGCCCTGTCTGCCAGTTTGTTGCACAAGGTGTGCTGTTTTGGGGTCACTACATACTATGAAAATCAGCTCCTGAATACGCACACATCACAGCTTCACCTCCTACCCATTACCCATTGCCAGTGTCCACGCTACCTACCTTAAACAGAGTGGGGTGGGGGTGCTCATCACTGAGGGCAGAGAGCAGGGGGTGAGAAAGCGGTGGTAGGCCCCAGCAAGTGCCTATATTACTCACCTTCATGCTCGCCCTTGTTACGCACAGTGTGTGCTGAAGGGATGGTCCATGGCGGGGTGGGAGCCCGAGTGGGAATGAAACAAGCGTTGCTCAGCTTCGGACTTGAACAAACACGGCGGTCTGCAGCGCCGTCGAGTCGGGGCACGCACATGTTGCGACGCAATCGAGGGTGGGAGATACGGCGTGACAGCTGAGCTAGGACGGCATGGAATGCGCCGTGACCAGCTGTCACACAATCACGTCCCGATTGGGCAAAGCCGGGACAACCGGGACAACCGGGACAACCGGGCGGGCCGGGACGGCAGGGAATGTCAGACTCCTGTACGTTCT
>JAOCPU010000128.1:0-11021 GCA_035772785.1 Phlebiopsis flavidoalba
AAAGGATGCTTCTCGCGGTGGCTGAAACAAATGAGTCAAGCCGGTCAACAGAACTACCAGGCTGTGGCATTGGGATGAAATCACAATCCTGGGATTAGACTGTACGAATTTATAGCCATTTACTCTCGGAACCGTCAGCTATGCCCGTGGACCGCCATGTGATCCGCCTAAATTTCATCATTATGTGGTCGGCTTTCGCGTAAAGTAATCCTTCTCTGGGGTATTTGCTGTACAGCGCAAGACACTAAAAATAGCTCTCACGACCCTAGTTCTCGCATCAGATATCATACATGCGAGGTGACCAACGTTCGCTTTTACTATTTGTTAGATCATGTCGTTTAGCGAGGCTCAGCTGTGCGAGGTCATGAAAATGAGGTCGTTGGAGTTTGGGTAGTCCTTTATCCAGCCCATGTTTGCGAGGGCATACGCAACGAGAGTAGTCCGCCGTGAAGATGTAATCCCGAGTACGTTAATGGGCCGAACTCTACGGGAGGCTTGAGGAGTCGAGTTAGCAGTAGAATTTACGAGAGGTACACTGTACGGCGTACTGCGCAAGCTATGAAAATTTGGGGATCCGCGCGCCAGAGTTGAATGAGAACGTTGTTGAAGACAAGCGCACCTGGCTAATTAAAAAAAACGCCCGGATGGAGGCGGGCCGTTGGTTCGACAGGAGTACGTTGAAGGTTAATGCCAGCACCACCAACGTTTGGCCCATAAGTACCTGCCAATTACTGCTCTTGAATATATTGTAACCCAACACAAAACAAAATGCGCTCATCGTAGAATGTCGTAGAAATCGTGGTCTATGTAGTTTCTGACTGGCGGGAGCAACGGCGATTATGAACCGCAACATCAGTTAGTCATCCACGCTGGCTAGCTGTGGACGCATTGTCGTAGCTCAGATGCCGCTAGAAGTACATTTAGACCCCCCACAAACAAGAAAGGTAGAGAAACCTTTGAGCAACGGTGCTAACATAACAAATCTTATGCGTTGGTGATTCTTTGGTTGCACAAGCCGACGTGGCTCAATCTGTATATGATGGCGCAAAGTTATAAATTTTAACATATCCCCGGGACTCACGTTCGCAGTAACAGTACCCCCCCTCGCGGTAACATGGGTACAGTGAAACACTAGTTATAACACCATATGAAAAGTAGTAAAAAGGGTGCTTCTTTTAGAGCTAGAAAAGGAATGAGTCAAAGATCAGGCTGTAGCATTGGATGGGATTCACAAACCTGGGGATTATACTATACATTTATACCATTTTGGAACCTCAGCTATGCCTGTGGCCAATACCAGCAATAACCCGTCTAATTTCATCCTTGGTTGGCTATCCTTTTTTGGCTTTCGCTTTCGCGTAAAGTAATCCTTCTCCCTGGGGTATTGCTGTACAGGAGCGCAAGGCAAAAGTAGTTCTCACGACCCTGTTCTCGCAGCAGACATACATGCGGTGTGGCCAACGTTCGCTTTTGTTATCATGTCGTCTAGCGAGGCTCGCGCGAGGTCTGCAATGAGAAGCGTCGTTGGAAGTTGTCGGGTAGTCTTTATGGAGCCCATATTTGCGGGCTCATACGCTCGACGAGAGTGGGCCGCAGTAAAGATGTACCCGAGCACGTGATGGTCAGACATATGAGAGTGGGATAGCACGTGGGATTTATAAGAGGTACAGTGCACGGCGTGCTAGGGCAAGTTGAGTGAGAAACGGTTGGAGTTTCAAGTTGGTCCAAGAACAAGGCGCGTCACAGCACGGGTTGGACTTCGAACCCACTACCACCCAAATAAGCGCTCGTTCGGGTGTACCCAGCCCTCAGCAAGTTACAACTGCAGGAAGACGCAGTTGCGCGTGTACCACATGTGGGGGAACGAATACAAGTTCCAGCCAGCCCGTTTACACCGAGAATTGAGCATGCCATTTCACGCACCACAACTGCCACAGCGCACGTTCACGATGACCGAGTCAGACTGGGAGAAGCGGTAGGGGAGCTTGTGCAACACACGAGTCAGAGGCCACCACCTACCCTTTGACGATGCTCACGTACACAGAGCCGAAGTACAGAGCACCTATGTACCAACGCCAACAACGGGGGAAAGCTGAGACTATATACATGAACACTTCCCCACGGGGGCCTAGTGTACTGACTCAAAATCAAAACCGTATGCCTTACTGTATGACAGACGGTACCCAGGATGGTCACTAGTCTTATGCGTTGAGTATTGTACGACCAGGGAAGCTTGAATGATTGATCGTCTGGACATGGATTTTAAAGAGAGAGATGGTGAAACGGTGAGCACCTCAACAGGTTGTGTGCAACCCCCTGACCCTTCACCATAGGCGTACCAAACCCCAAAACTTCCCTATGATATTTTCCTGAAAAGATTATTGCAGATTGCCCCAAAACGATTTCCTTTGCAGAGTACATCCTCTCTGTCGGAAGCGCTTGCTCTCACATGTAGAGATAAAACTTCATGATCCAGGCGTACGTCGAGTTTCCAAACACCTCGTCATAGAATTATGCCCGTATCACCGCCCTAATCCCGCGCAAAACTTGGCCAACGACCCGTGGAAAAGAGCTCGATCATAAGATTCTGGAGCACCCCCTATTCTCCCACATTCTGCCACTCGTCCAGCCTCGGTAATCATCTATGGGCTGGACCCCTTACTCCACGGGGAGAAAGCCCTGAGATACATATGTACACCATATCCTCCGAGACCATTTTAACACCATTTGCCACTACCTTCCCAACGTTGCCTCCCTCAATGTCAAAAAAGTAGTATGGAATGACCACAACCTGGACGGCATGATCGGCCACCCACCCTTCCCTTACGACCATACACAAACCGTTTCAATGGTGGACGTCTTCTTCCCAGTCCGGACTGACTCTATCACCATCCGCCCCCTTTTCCCTGTTCCCCTTCCCTCAATGTTTTACTTCCCAATGCGAACCACGTCACTTTTGCCTTTTACTTGCCTGAAGTCTTAATTACCTGGCACTCGGGTCCTGTTAACTAAAAGCATTGTCCTGTTAACGGCAACCAATGGCTCACGAACAACCGTCAACGACACCAGTCACACCTCCCTCCTCCATCCAAATATCAACCTCCATCCACGAAGAGTTTGCTAATGCCTGGGTAGCGTCTGTACAATACGACGTGACCGTCCATCTGTGTATGAGCCCACACCCTTACCCCGACGGCATCATTTTTTTCCAGAGCTCGTTCACGGGATTCTCCCAGTGCAAGAGGCTTGAACACCTCCAGGTCCGCATCCCGGTCTGGATGTATCTGGTCACAGGGGCGGATGTCGAATTCTCAACCAAAGTAAGAGATGTAATCGAGTCAATCCCGACCCATACCACCAGGGGTTACCCTTGAATTTGACATTTGCTGTCACCCCCAACGACTATCCGGAAAATCCATATGACGATGAATTCATAGACATTCTCCAATACTTTGGCACCATCCCGGTACACATCATGACCCAACACCTCCCAGAAAACAAACAGTTGTCGGTCGAGTTCTCGCTTTCTACTTCCGACATTCCCACAAAGCTCAAACGTCTCGTGGGATGACATCATGGAGAAGTATTCAATGGTGGAGGAGCATTCGAGAACACGACTGCCACGAGGGCCACGCAGCGTGAGGTCCACTTTACTCACCGTGAACCTCCCCTCCTACCCGAAGGAACTTCGCGCGCACTGGAGACACAGTCAACTGCGGAATGTATCTGGGCTGAGGAGGTGGTGACTAGGGCGAGACGGTAGAGTGGTTGCAGTGCCGAGACGAGTCAGCTTACTACACCACTGGGGACACGAGCCCCTACCGGACCCTCGACAACACACCAATGAACTGACTATTGAATACGAAAGACGGAACACACTGTGAAGCCGTCCTCAGTGTTTCTGCCCACTGTACTTTGTACCGTGATTGAATTGACGGTATACACGATGCTACCAAGACTTTCCTTACGAGGACCACAAAACACCTAGAGTGCCCGAAACGACCTCGATGCGAGGAAGGTAACGGCGAATGGCAAACGCAACTACGGCATCTGATACCAATTACGCCCCTCACGGTTTTTCGATAGTAAAAGTGCCCATCATTGTCCGATCGAACCGCATACCATCACGTTACAAGTGCCCTGAATGTGCTCCCTGGCGATGTGGATCCCAAGCTTAGAGAGGCAAACTTAAAAAACACCTTCCCCTTACGCTCACATCACCACCCACCACCCAGGGGGCCATCGACCAAACATGTGCCTCGTCGTGTGAGAGACTTAAACAGAAGCTCTTACGACGACGCTCTAAACGGAACCTCCCGCGACCACACCGCGGAGCGCCAACTGACACATGCGCTGGCACGGAATGTACGGCGCCACGTCATCACGGCGCCAACAACAATGCATGAATCGATGAACTGCACTCTTGCGACAACATATGACCACTATATTCCTCCCCGCCATGCCCACCAGAACATAAGTATGAAGCTACACACATATATGCATACCAGGTCCACAAATATTTTCCCATATTGAAAACCACCTCGACACCACCATCAATGCACCATGGCCATAGTAATAACCTATTTTGGACCTTCCTCGCCATGCTCTTTTACCTGATGATTCCTGGCTTCGATTTTCGTTTGACGTTTATGACACACTATTGCTGGAGTGAGAAGTGAATCTTATACTGCACCACATTTTCCCCACCTTTCTGGGTGTGTAGCATTTCAACCAAACGCCGAGAAAAGACGTTTTAACGACCGCATCGACGATGTAAACTGGGCCCCGCAAACCCCTGAGGTACTCCCCACTCTACGACGAATATTCATGCAGACATCCTCTGGAAACATGTCGCTATGGGAAGCTACCGTCACGTCCCCCCCCCCCCCCCCCCGATCACACAGTCTATGACACAAAAGACAATGAGTAAATATCATGACGATCCCCAGGACTGCTGGTGGAGAACATCAGGCACGTACTATAAACCGAACACAACTGAACCTCAACCTGTCTAACCAAAAGGTATCAAATGGCAGAACGATTCGATATTGAATTGACTACCTTTCCTCGACCGGCGCCACCGAGCAGCATGCACTGCGGGTGACGGCCGTGACCGAAGACGTGCAACCCGCGATATGATCCAGATTACAGACAAGCCGCCTGAGAGACCGGCACCGTCCGAATCCCAATGGAGCCTCGACTCCGCCTTCTTTGCTCCCCCTCCTCCTACAACCTCATGGATAACACGAAAGCTCATACGCCGCACGACGACGCCTTCCCAGCAACACACATGATGATACATATCCTATAGGAATACGAGCGATAGCCACATCACTGCCCAGCAGTGCATCAGGGGCCTTTGCTTGCTACCGAGCGACGTCATGCCCGGCAAGAATGCCCAGAACAGGTCAGCAAATACGGCTTTTTCAGCCCAAACGGAAGAGACCTTTCCATCCAGGGTGAAGTGTTTCGCTGCCTGAAATTCCCAGAGAAAAAGTGGATCGAAGTCATGGTGCGAACGTCGACGATGCCTGCCCTCATGGTGATGAACATTGCCGTCCCCATCGAAAATCTCACCTCCTCCCTACCGCTGAAGTACCGTATCGCATACACATTCCTACGAGCATACCTTCCAGATACCCACTCTAATCCGCAGCAAACGACAACACCCTTTCTGCGCGATACGGACTCGACTTACACCACGTCAGACGATTGAAAACACTCACATCGCGAAGATGTCTGCTACGCCATTCGCCGAACGCATCTCCCTTCCGATTCAAAGGTCCCGAGGTGCCTGGCGAGATCATCACTCCAGGCAACAAACTTTTCTTCTATTTCCCGTCGCTGTCCCTTGAAACGACAACTGGACTGGTAAACCGTCCACATTCCAAGGCAGACTGGCTTCCCCAAAGAAAAAGCGGCCTGTGCACCTTCCCCTTTGGAATACGCCTTTCACTCCTGAACGACGGGCAACGAACTTCACGTACATTACATTCCTTTCCCCGCCGATTTTGCTCCATCGCTGTCCCTCCTTCCTGTTCAGGTTTATTTCTACAACGCGCCCTGCCTCCGTCCTTCTCTCGTAGCTCAATGTGTGTACGTACCTCGCTCTCATTGCTCAATGTTAACATCGCCCAGTAAAAGAATACCCTGATCTTCCGTGTAAATGTCTACCGTCTGTCTACATCACGAGATACATCGAGGTATATAGGCCAACGAGATGAGGAGCAACATCGCCCTGGTGTCGCCTCACTTCTCAAACGCCCTCAACTGAGTTTTCAAACCCCCTTGTCTATTTTCAGTGCTTACCATGACGATCAATGACCACAAACGGTGCGAACCCACATGTTCTCGAATACGCTATCCCGACTCACCAGCGCCTTGACACAGTCGATGAAGCAAGAGGTCCTAACGAAAAGCGGACCTTCAGCGAGGTCGTGTCCCAGATCACCTTGAATACCAGAGCGAAAAAAGTTTCCAACAAAAAGAAGGGAAAAGAGAAACAGGCTGCGATTGCGCCTAGATTGCTACCCAGCCGCTGCGCAGGTACGCTGCACGCGAGACCATGTTACCCACCCAAGGTGTCCTGACTGCACGGCATTTTAGCCCCAGCATCGGCTTCCAGAGCCACGGCCCAAACCGCGTCCCCGAAAGTGCTCTTTGACGCACCCCAAGGAGCCTCGAGTTCACAGATTAAAGCTCTGCGCAGATCCAGGTAACCTGTAGGTACCTGCAGGTAGATCTGCCATCAATACCTGCAGGTATATAGTGATCTGCAGGTATTTTGACCTGCAGGTACTTTGACCTGCAGATCCAGGTCGCCAATGAGCAATTTCAGGCAGGTATGCAGGTGATCTGCAGGTATTTTTGCAACTCATAAATCATGGTATTATAGCATGATATATATTCAAAACAGAACTATAAAATAGACCTAATATGTATAACTGCAATCAGCAATGTCTCATTATACTATATACTATGTTTACAAGTGATATGTAATATTAAACTGCTTAGCATCAGTATTCAAGTAAAATGCCGAGACACTGACTCTAATATCCAGGGCAATTATAAAAGCATGTCAGCCTTATTGGAGCAAGCAGATACATCTGAAATTGATCACAGACTATATAAAGTATGAAGACAATATATGTAATGTATTTATTTGGCATTAAATCACAATACATCACTGATATAGCATTGACACAGATATGATCTGTAGGTTACCTGTGATCTGCAGGTAACTGACCTGCAGGTACAGATCACCTGTGGCCAGGATACCTGGCAGATCCAGGTCAGGCCTCCAGAATCAGGAATACCTGCAGATACAGATCCAGATCGACCGCGCAGGTAGATCTGTGCAGAGCTTTATCACAGATACAGCATTCCCTGACCGGGAAGATCGCAACGCCCACAACAGTGTCACCCATGATAAACCACAGCCGGGAAGCGACGATGAGCACATGCAGGACCAGGGATCCCACACACCTGTCCCTAGGGAGCCCGGTCGACTCTGACGAGGAGCCAATGGAACAAGACACCCCCTCCTCCCCAGACTCTATGTCGATTGACCTCGGTGATGAAAACCCACACCGCGAACGGCCACGGCCCCTACGGACCTACCTGCCCTGGACGAACAGTACAAGTCGGACTCCAGTTCAGACTCCCACCGTACCCCTAATCGTGGTCGACAACGAACACGACCAGACGGCTCCACCACATGGCCTCATTCGTGCAACCAGCATACGTCGGCCCCCTCAGTCGTCCGAAAATTCAGAAACCTCGTCCCGACACTCCTATCCCAGCCCTAGCTTCTCCGTTCTTTCGCCCGCAACGAATGGCACCAGGATGAATGCTCCGGCCCCTCACGTTCATGACACCCAACTCGTCTGGGTACAACATGCGCATCGACCTTCTCAGGACGACACCCTGGTCCCACGTAAAGCCTCGCGTAAGCGTCCGCAGGATAACACGCCGAACCAGGCCCAGGCCCGATACGCACTGATAGGGCGGCTCTCAAGCAAACACGCTTCATCCACTATCCATCGCGAGTCGGTCCGGGTACGCCATAGGCTAAACCCCCGAGTCCCCAGGCGAGGACGTACTCAGTAGACGTCGACGAAAGGATATCGAGGACTATTAGCAACGGCACCTGCATCGAACGAGCAGGGCAACTCGAGGCACCTCACGTGGCCGGATGAAGTCCCGGACTTCAACACACTCTCCCTTTGACCATCCACGCATTCCTGATCACACGAACCACCTCTATCCCACGACCTGAGGAACAACCCCATACCAGAGAACGAGTGCAGGCTACGAAGGGTACCCCACACAGGTTCGGACGCAACGGCAACAGCAGCCATGCCTAACAATGCACACGGCTCAGTATCAATCCACCGTCCCACTGCCCCAGCCCCGGCTCCCCTCCCCAATGCAATGGATGTCGACAACATGTTCCACAGCCTCACCCAGCCCCCGTGATCCAGCCCCAGACCTTTGCTACTGTGCCGGGATTCGGAACTCAAGTTCACGCGACTGCTGGAGAGCGACCCATGACTATCCAGGCCCCGGCTGGCTCATTGATGGCAGACAACTGGTTCGCTCACCCGGACGAATTGACACGAATGCACACATCTGGGGAACCTTCAAATACTAATCCACCCACATTAGCATAAATCCATGATAGAATAGTGAATTAGTGGAACCGTGTTAATACCTCTGGAAATCGTGTCCAAATGATATAGGTTGACCATTAATTTGACACTATCAGCTCACTAATTGGTCACTTTTTTGCACTTTTTGCAGACTATCTGTTAATCTGGTACTCTGAGGCTAATATGAGGCTAATATGAGGCTAATACACACCTAAGTGGTTTTTCAACTAATTCACTTTTCAGAGTGTTATATACTTGCATATAATAGGTATTAGCATAGCCTACACCTCCAGCATGCACTCTGACATGTTTAGAAGGCATATATCATCATTTGAATTGTGCTAAATACATATTACATGTGGGTATATACATGTACACAATATAAGACAACATTCATACCTCTTCAATGAGAGTGAGTGTGTGCACTCAATCTGACATTGGTTTGGGGTGCAGTGACAAGGGCCCACCATTGTTGTCGGACCATGTACACCAGCGTGAGCATGGTGGTGTGCTTGGTCAGTGAAGATGCACTCACCAAGTTGCGGCCGTGCGCGCGGTGGCGACGGCTACCGCGATGCGTATAGTTGGATGTGCGATGGGCGGCGAACGCGTGACCACGTGGTGCTTTCGGGCTCGTTCCGATGGAGAGGCGGGCGGAATGGGGTTTCGTGGGCTTACGGATGGCCGTGGTTGTGTCCTGCGTCGGCAAACAACTGGGGGCGGTGCGCGGAAGCCGAGGCAGAGAGGACGTCAGGCGAGGGCGCGAGGGCATTGAGGAGGACGACGGCCGGGGCGGGTGGCGCTGAAAAGGGCAAAAAACAGGGCGCGGGCTAAGGTCGTGGGGCAGGGCACGTGCGAACGTGGGTGATAGCGTCGACGGGACGGTGGAGACCGGAACGCGGACGTGGGCGCGGGCATGGGCGCGGATGCGGGCATCGAGAAAGGCGCGGGCATCGAGGGAGGGCCGGGGGGAATCGGGGAAGACGAGGGTGGGGACGCGCGGCATGTGTGTCCAAAGGGACACGCGCGTGTGCGTGTGCGTCGAAGAATGCGTGTGCGTCGAAGAACCGCGTGTGCGCGTGTGCATATGCGCGTGCTTCGAGCAAGGTCGGGGGGCCGAGGCATTGAGAACGACGAGGGCAGGGGCGTGGGCCAGCACATCAGAAATGGGGGTGGGGGCGCGTGCGTCGAAGAGGCGTGTGGGCCTGGGCATCGACAAAGGGCGGGGGCGTGATTGTCGACAAGGACGGGGTCGGGCGGGGTACCATGGAGGGCGCAGGGGCCGGGCATCGAGAGGGGCGTGGGATGGGGACGTCGAAAGGGAAAACGGGGGACTCACCGGGTGTTCGATGTTTGTCGCGCACGCATTAGGTCGTACGTGCACGACAACGTCGTCAGACCGCTGTAGGCTGCGAGGAGGGTGTGGGAGACGTACCTCAAACCACGCAGCCCGCAGGCTCGCATCGTCCCGCAGGAGGCCGGTTCGTGTGCCGAGCACACCTCACCGGCCGCCCCCAAAACGCTCTTGTAGCGTTTGCTGTCGTCGTCTGGCCTTCGATCTGCTTTGGTCGGGCTCGTCGGTGCGCAATTCCGGTGGTGCGCAAGTCTTGCAGCGCGAGGCGGACTGCTGGGGCTTGACGGCGTGCGAGCGAGTACGAGAAGAGACGGCGAGGGGGAGAGAGTCCATCAAGGCCTCGTAAGAGACCTCTGTGCGAGCGAGGGATGGCCGTCCGTGCTTGCAAACGACGGCCGATGGTGATGAGGCGAAGTCGAACCGGGGCGCTTCGACCTTGGAGTCGACGCGCGGCGAGTGTCGGCGCTTGGGCAGCCGGAAGTGGGCGGGACATGACACGAAACGACGCGTCAACGCGTCGAGAGGTATTCGAAAGGGTAGGCTTGGGCGGAACGCGACATAGACTGGAGAAGCAAGTGAGTAAAATCTCGGGGACGATCTTGATAAGCCACTGACGAGTTCCAGCGCGACTGGAGTACAGGCGCCCAAAGACTTGGTGCGTTTTCGAGCAACATTGGCTAAAATTTGCTGCTTGCTCATGTTCTGACCTCCACATTACAAGATCTTGGTAATATTATTCATTGTAATAACTCTATAGCAGCTCTGGCTTCTCTTCACGCACAGATCACTGTACAGGGATGTGTCCTTACTCAATCATTTTGTGATCATTGCTTTCTAGGCCTGTCAATGCTTAAAAGCATTCTCATTATAGAAGTGTGATTGTGCTGCATACTGACAATTCATTGAGACAATTCTATCATGTCATTTAGACACTAAATACATGTTTAGAAGCTGGACAAAAGAGACTTAATCAGTAAGCAAACTAATGAATCATTAAAGGGATAGTAAATGATAGT
>JAOCPU010000129.1:7500-10070 GCA_035772785.1 Phlebiopsis flavidoalba
CCAATGAAGTCTCTCAGGTACTATCCGGTTTCAACGCTATACTCGTGCATCCAGTTAGACGTTCTGAACATTAACCTAGGTCTGTCAAGTCCTAAGACTCCGGTACTATCCAGGTTAATGCCATACTGATACTTCCAAAAGGTCGTTCGGACTTGATTGATTTCTGTCGAAGTCACCGTGAAATGACCCCCAATTACTCTGCAATTAAGTCGTACTGAGCCCTTTAGTTTGTCCTTTCAGCCTTCCCTCATGTAGTAGGAAAGCCGCTTTGTTTGTTCCTGTTTAGACGCGCCGCGCATGAGGCGTGAGTTTTGGTGTCCACTATATCGCGTTTTTGGTGGACTCCCCCTTGCGCAATTTTTTCGATGTTCGGACCTAGTGCTAAATTGGTGGGGTTTTGTATGGAATGTATTTGGGATGGTTGTAGGAGGTATATGCTCGAGTTTGAGTGCTTGGGAGGGTGTGGGGGCTGACCTAGGAGGCTTTCACAGGGGTGATTTCGCTTTTCTGGGTACATTTGACCTGTTTGTAAATCCCTGTGAGTGCTCTGTAGTCAAGAGAGCGTTCATACATATGCTATCCATGTCTGAGGGAGTGTGCCTTCGTGCTGGGAGGGTGTAGGGGCTGAGCCAGGAGGTTTTCACAGGGGTGATTTCGCTTCTCTGAGTACTTTGGGCCTGTTTAGAAATTCCTGTGAGTGTTCAGTGCGCTGTAGAGCGTTGGTATGTAGTGCTACTTATGCTTGGAAGAGTGTAGCACAGTGTGTGTAAGGTGTAGGGAGACATACCAGGAGGCTGGGGAGTCTTCCAACTTCGCTTTCTGAGTGTGGTTTGGGGGAGAAAGAGTGTTGGTTGATATTCAAACAGGCTGACAGAGTTTTGAATCCCAGCCCAGAGGCTGACATGCATGTAACCTGTTTTGGAAGGTGGTGGGGACCTGGTCTGGATTGAATTTCCTCAGCCTCAATATTATTCAAGTGTGAACTGAGCGCATTTTTGACTCTATTCATGTCAGTTCAGTGTGATATTCTGATAGAGACTGGGCGCATTTTTGAGTAGAAGCATGGTAAAAGCATGTCAGCCTCATATAAGAGAAGGATGACTGTGCTGTGTGTTATGTGCAAGTCTGTCATGGACTGAGCGCATTTTTTGACTGCAATATGTCAGCCTCTCACAGGATTCTGATATAGGCTGACCGCATTTTTTGACTGCACTATGTCAGCCTCTCACAGTATTTTGATATAGGCTGACCGCATTTTTTACCTGCACTATGTCAGCCTCTCACAGGATTCTCATAAAGGCTGACCGCATTTTTTGATTGCACTATGTCAGCCTCTCACAGGATTCTGATATAGACTGAGCGCATTTTTTGAGCTGCACTATGTCAGCCACATATGCTGACATGATTGTCAGCCTCAAGAGTCAGTATAAGGATAGAGTCAAGGGCTTGATGTATGTAGTCTGACTTGGTATCATAAGTGGATAAAAGCGTCAGTACAAGAGTTAATATCAGCAGTAAGTATGTCTACAAGGATCAGTATAAGCGTTACTACAAGTGTAAGGATTAGTACATAAGCACTCAGAATTAATGTAAGAGCCAGTATAAGTATCAGTCAAAGCGTCAGCATATGAGTGGTATTACTGTAAGAGTCATTGTAAGTGTTACTAAAAGCGTCACTACAAGGGTTACTGTAAGGGTTACTACAAGGGTTACTAGAACCGTTACTACAAGGCTATTACCACATGGTTTACTATAAGCGTTGATGTAAGGGTTACTATAAGCGTTGATGTAAGGGTTACTATAAGAGTTACTATAAGGGTTACTATGACGGTTATCATAAGGGTTACTAGTAGAATCAGTGTAAGGGTTACTATTAGGGTCAGTGTAAGGGTTAGTATAAGGGTTAGTATAAGCGTCCGTATAAGGGTTACTATAAGGGTTAGTCAAGAGTTACTGTAAGGGTTAAGAATTAATACAAGGATTGATAGGGTTAGTATAAGGGGTAAGGGTTAGTATAAGGGGTAAGGGTTAGTGTAAGGGGTAAGGGTTAGTGTAAGGGATAAGGGTTAGTACAAGGGGTAAGGGTTAGTACAAGGGGTAAGGGTTAGTTTTCTTCGCTTTTTGGGATCACAATTAAATCAGACATTAATGTGGTGGTGGTAAACATTTGATTGAACAAAAGCAGAATACATGAGCAGATGCAGGAAATCCAAGCCTGCCCTAAATTATCACTATCTGCTTCTCTACTCTATCTACTCTATTATCTCATCCCATCCTTTCTCATCCATCCATCCTCGAATGGATGAGAAAGTCCCTCTCTTAAAGAGGGCTAATCCTTCCTCACTCATTCTCTATGAATGAGGAAGTCCCTCCTTTGGGGAGGGGGTCTCTGGATTATAGGGATTCGCTTTTTTCTCCTCCCTACTTGTAGAGAATGGTATATAAGTATAATATCCAGAAGCATACTATACCCCAAGAGAACATGGCTTAGAGGACAGCATTAATATATTGCTTATCAAGGCTTGCTTCATTTCGTTCCCATTAATTGCCCAATGGCTGCCTAATGACTG
>JAOCPU010000130.1:0-10229 GCA_035772785.1 Phlebiopsis flavidoalba
CCGCGCCGTCGCTGTCGCCACGGCACCTGCACATCTCCATTGTCACACCGCCACGCCCTCGCTGTCACCACCCCGCCTCTTCAACATTACAGCTGTGTTCTCCCTGCCACACCTGGTGTGCGACCCCGCCGCGGACCATGCCCCCCACCTCAACACCTAGGCGCCGTTTACCCTACTCCTGCACGCCGCTGTGTTGCTGCCCCTGCCCACAAACTCTGGCATCTCTATTGCACATATCTGGTTTTATCATACATCTATGTAGTTAGAGTGCTTCCAAAATACTTGTGAAGTACCCTGTGTTTAGGCAATGAGGGTTGATAGCTAAATAACATGCAAATTTAACTACTGAACAGCAGCCAAATAGAATATCTACTTAATAATGCAACTGAATAGAGTAACTAAAAGCAAATGACTAGCAAACTACATAACAATTGCCTAATAAAAATTAATACCTGAATATAATGAGAACCACCACTGAACAAGCTATGAATTGACATTGAATAACTGAATGAGAGATAATAGCTAGGTAATAGTTCAACAAAGGCATAATGAAGAAGAAACATGTTAATGAACAGATAATACCACTAATCATTGAATGGTTAGATAATGGCTGGCAAACACAGCGAACAACTGGCGAACACAGCGAACAACTGGCGAACACAGCGAACAACTGGCAAATACCACAAATAATCTGGAAACTGCTGATCATTCATGAATGTTAAATAATGGGTGGATTTTTCCTGATGGTAGAGCCCAGGGATAAATGCGCATTTTTGCTTTTATGCTGGGTACCCCTATTTTGGGGTATATATCAGGATGTAGCATATGCTGTACTTATCTCCTGATATCCCAGCATTGTATGTACACTATCCCGATGCTATATGAATATCCTAGATAGTTACAACGACCCCCAGACCAATAATACCACCAAGGGAACCTGCCCCAAATATTATTTTTCCGCTTTTCTCCAGAATAATATATATCCCTATTGTTCCCATGTGCTTGAATAACCTCCAAACTTCATTTCTGTATTGCCTCAGTGTATACCTGTACAATGGCAAGCATACTGCCCATTTCCAGGCTCCCATTGTTGCGGAGGTAATGGCTCGATGCGTATACAGGCAAAGTACAGAGAGAAAATGTAAAACCAATTGAACTCGTTGTCGGCAGGCAGCGGGGGCCATGCACGACAGGTCTCAGTCGGAGCTAGCAGCATGCAAGTCGAGCTAAGTCCAATGACCAAGTTAGTATTTGTGTGTATTGTACAGACATTAGAGCTTATCTGAATCCAATGACTAAGAGGTCGAGATGAGGACTTAGGCAGCGATAGGCTACACTTAAATACTAGTTCACTGGAATGATTACTAAGTCCATGAAAGCAAATAGAAACAAATGGAAAGTCTGAGTCATGCCTGAGTCAGCGACTGAGTAAGCATATCAGCGTGTATGACTAAGCAGGGCTAGACTCCGAGGAGTCATCTATTGTAACTACGTGCTGTGCTTTTGGACTAAAGGGGCCACTCTGGGTCATGCAGGGCATTATACTAAGTCAAAAAATTAGTGGGTGTCTGCGCACGCTGCATCACCCATTTCCCCAGAGTATACACCCAATTTGCCATTTGACCGCTTTTCTAGTTATTATAATAGTATGTATTTTATTGTAGGCCCTGCACATTATGGAACCTCTTAAAAAATCAAGATTTGAGCTTTACAAATGTATATCTATGTAACTTAAACAAAAGTATGGAGGAGAACAAAAGGAGAGGGCAGGAAGAGCAGCAGAAATAGGCAGGAAAAGCGGAATATAATGCCAGGAGCTCGCCCATCAAGATCTAATCTATTTTGATGGAAGCAAGATCTGGGGAAGCCTATCTAGAAGCAGGCACCATCAGTGCCACAAAGCTTTTGATGGGAACTGGTCCCTGGCGCTTTTTTTGAGTGCTTTTTTCCGCAATTCCATGGGTTGCATATTGTAGAAAACTCTATTTTGCCTCATAGCTCCCTTCCATTAAGATATATAACAAAACTGTTTAACTGACATATGGTTTGTTTTGATGGCTCTACTATCTAGAATATTTTCGGTATTTTTTGACATATGCCTATCCCCCATTCTAGAATATGGAATAGTGAAACATACTGCCACTGAGCCATAGCCCAATAATGCAATGCAGGCCGTTATAAGGATAGTCCCATAATATATAACGGCTACATGCATGCCTGGACAGAGTACGCGCAAGTACTCTTTCATTGAATCCATTCCGCCTCCACTGTTGGCCGTCGTTGGCAAGAACGGCGGCTCCGCTCCTCTTGTCTTATACAAGGACCCCTTTGGGGGTTCTTGATGGGCTTTTTCTTACCCTTACCCCTTACCCCCCTGCCAGGGGCCTCGGCTATTCTCCCATTCCCACGCAGCGCGGTCGCACGCTGGGATCTGAATCTACAGTTACCACAGGTCATGGCCACTACCACCACCAGACATAAGGAACAACACTTCAAGAGTGTCAGGGACGGCCGGGGAGGTGCGCAAGGTGCACAATCCAGCCTCTCGCGGGACGAACGAGGCCTGTGGGCTCTACGGCACAAGGTATGTACAAGGCCTGCGGGCTCCACAGCACAAGGTACGTACAACCACCATTTAACCATCTTTGCGTGCCGATCTCTAGTCAAACCTGCCTGTACATGCGTGTACAGGCAACGCATGCACGCGGCCAACGGATATTGGTCTGTCACCTTCGCCGTTGTGTCCCCATCCCCGCCTCCATGCTCGTGCCCCCCAAGCCACACCCTCGGCCTTGCACTCTTTTGCGCTTGCACCTTTGAATTCTTGTGCCAGCACATCCTCCTATCAGCGCCCTCGCCCTCAGCATCCTCCTATCAGCACCCTTGCCCTCACCCTTTCATGCTCGCGACCCCGCCCTCGTATCCACAAGTCCTCACACTCAAGTCTCACAACTCCCGCCCTCGCACCTATGCTCTTTGGTCGTCGCTTTCGCATTTGCACAGCGGCATCTACTGCTGGCCTCTCCCTGCACTGGCACTTGAGTTCTCAGGCCTGTACTTGCGCCGGTCCCTGCGCCGGCGCTGTTGCAATGGCACCTGCCGATTGTCATCATCACACTGCCACACCATTGCTGTCGTCATCCCACCTCCACACCAATCACGTCCTTGCCATCAATCTTGTCCCCACAAGGTGCCGTTGGCCTCCTTCTTGTGCACTGTTGCATTGCTTCCCTTATGTCAAGAATGATGCTGAATTGGGCATTCCGCCCCTTAGACGCCTGTCCGCCCCATTAGCACTTGACCGCCCCGCAAGCGCCTGACCGCCCCGCGGCGTCACACTGTCACCTGCTGTCACAGGCGCCGCGAACCGTCACACTGTTCAGCAACTTTCTTGGACGCAAAGTCTTGGTCTCCCCTAGTCTCATTCCCATCCCGCACCGGACTCCGAAAGCGCAAGGCTTTCCGCCGGCGAATTGAACATTGAAAAACGGATGTTCGCCGTCTGTCCAGAGAGTCTGGTGCATTTGGATCATGACCGGCTACATCGCGCGCGCACGTGATCATCACGCTCGCGCCTTGGAATCATTAGCCGACGGCTCTCGTCGCCTTGCCACCACGTCCCCCGCCTCCCACTCACTGTCTCTCTGACATGTACGACGTCCACGCTCTTTCGTAATATATTCTTCGAATTTTCCACTCGTTTACAACCGTGACGTGCTCAAAAATGCCCACCACATCAAATTCTCGCAGTCCTCCGCCGGTCGCGCCTCGCGAAGACCCCTACCTGCTGCTGAATGAACGCAGACAAGAGGCCGCCGAGACAAGAGAATATGACTCTGCTGCTTTTCGCTTATGGCTTGTCAGCTGTATTCAAGAAGCATCGAATATAACACCTTATCCCTGGCAGCTTGATATGGGAGAGGCTCTTGAACTCGGACTTGATAGCTGCCTTTTGGTGGGCACTGGCTTGGGAAAAACACTGATGTTCTCGATGCCAATCCTTGCCGATGATACCGGCAAGGAAATGGTGATAATTATCTCGCCGCTGCGCGGGAATGTTCTCGATTGGGGATGACGTCGGGATTGGTAAGCAGGCCCCGCCCGCCATACGGTCGCGTATAATATTCGAGTACAATTCACGTGTACATAAGCTGGCCTTCAAGGGCCCTAGTCGGAGCGTAGACGAATATCACCACCCCTTCGCGCATACACTTTTATTATCAGATGTTGTGGAATGTTTACGCAGATTTAAATGGCATCTAACGATGCTACGACATGTTAAAGAATGTCTCCCCAGGTTTGCTTTTCACTGGGGCTAACTGCCAGCACCTCCTCCGAAGCATGGGTAGGCACTGGGTGACGGCTATGTGTGACGGCGGGTCACTCGTGATGGCCTGTGACAAGGCGCCAATGGAGCGGACAGCGGGGCGGACAGGCGTCTAGTCACGCGTGGGGCAGAAAGTCCAACTCCGAAATGTTCTGCTTATGTCTATATCTTAGCATTCTGTAATTCCCTTGTAGTTAAACTAATCTTCTTGAAATAACTGTGAACTACTTGAATTCAGGCAATAGGCAATCAGAGTTGATAGTTGGAGAAACACACAAGTTCAACTACTGGAAACAGCTGTCAAATGGAGTGCAAACTCAAGAATGCAGATTAATAGAGTAATTCAAAGCAAATGCCTAGTAAATTGTATGTTAATTGCCTAATAAGAAGTAATGCCTAAATATAAAAATGACAAAACAGCCAAATAAGCTGTGAATTGATCATGAATGCCAAAATGAGAGGTAATAGTTAAATAGAATGATCATAAAAAAACAGCATGTTAATGTGCAGATAATACCACTAATTGTTGAATGGTTGAATCATGACTGGCAAATGCAGAAAACAGTGGCAAACTTGTGGCAAACTTGTGGCAAATGCAGCAAATGCAACAAATGCAGGGCAAATGCAACAAATGATTTAGAAACTGCTGAGCATTAATGAATGTTAAAGAATGGGAGGATTTTTCCTAATGCACTGACACTCTCAGCAGGTCCAATTGGCGTTCGCAGAACTCATTGCATGCTAGTGCAGGAACGCAGGTGTGGGCGCACCTAATGAAAGTGACGCACTGCTGCATGGCAGTGCTGTTTTGAGTCTTGGATGTCCTCCTGATTTGACTTGTATAAAATTCTTCTTTAAACTTGACTAAACATATCAGAAAGCATGCTGGAGGTGTAGGCTATGCTAATACCTATTATATGCAAGTATATAACACTCTGAAAAGTGTGAATTAGTTGAAAAACCACTTAGATGTGTGTTAGCCTTGTATTAGCCTCAGAGTACCAGATTAACAGAATAGTCTGCAGAAAGTGCAAAAAAGTGACCAATTAGTGAGCTGTTAGTATCAAATTAATGGCCAACCTATATCATTTGGACACAATTTCCAGAGATATTAATACAGTTCCACTAATTCACTAATCTGTCACGGTTCTATATCCATATAGATAGATTGGTATTTGAAGGTTCTCCAAATATATATCATATGATATATTTACACTTGAATATATATTATGTAATCTATTTACACTTGAATATATATATGATGTAATCTATTTACGCTTGAATATATATTATGTAATATATTTACACTTGAATATATATTGTGTAATATATTTACACTCAAACATATATTATGTAATATATTTACACTTGGGTAAATATTATGTAGTATATTTACACTTGAATATATATTGTGTGGTATATTTACACTTGCATATATTGTGTAATATATTTACACTTGAATATATTTTATGTAATCTATTTACACTTGAATATATATTATATAATCTATTTACACTTGAATATATATAGTGTAATATATTTATACTTAAATACATATAGTGTCATTTTTATTATATAAAGCAATTACAACCTAAAATGGCTGAGATAAATATGCAATGTGATTGGCTAGACAAAGAAGCCAGAAACAAATGCTGATTGGCTGCACAATAGGCCATATAAAACCAAGCTATCACTAGCAAATGCTAGGGCACTACATACCGCCACTCATAGCATTTGAGGTGCTGTTAGAAATTGGCAGGGACAGTGATAACTTTTGAGGGTTAAAGGTAGAGGTAGAAAAGAGTAAGGATAAAAGTAGCCACAATTTAACCCTTAATCTTTTTATACTTTTTTTACGGAAATTCACTTGGATGGTCATAAGCCAGAATGGCAGTTAGTGATGATATCAAACTTTACCTCCAAAACTCAAATGTTGCCTTTTGTTGTTCAATATCTTGGAGAGTGAAGAAATCTGATCCTGCTCACATTATGGTAGAATTTCCTCACCCTGAGAAAAGAGGATGCAAACCATCCAAAAAAGCAGCAACAGTTCAAGACACTGTATTAGACACAATAAGCGCTAGGAGCCAGAAGGTCTGGGAATTGGGAATTCTGTGCTGGTGTCTGTGCTGTCTGTGTCTCTGTGCCGTCCGTGCCATCTCTGGTGCCTATAACATACACGATCTGATGTACCTATCTATATATAGCTTTATGTTGGGATTTTCAACTGGCAAAGTGCTACCTCTGGCAGCAGTTGAACCTTGCTTGTCTACTTGATGGTTGCTTGAGAGTGAATGGCTAAAACAACCAGATTTATTTTCAAAATAGTTACCATTCAGACAATCCTGTATTATACACACCGTACCAACCCTGACCCGTACTAAATCCATATCATTTATTAATCTAGGATTCTACAGTATGCATATTCCCCCATACCCAATCAGTAGCGGAATGTTTTCTGTTTTACTCAAATCAACACAATCTGGGTGCACAGCTGTTATGATGCCTCATATGGTGAGCACCTCTCATGTAGTTGGCGTCGGAGGGATTTTTCGGCCATCTTGTGCTGATCACAGTGCACATTGGTAGGTCAGCTTCTCCGCGGCCCGTATGACTTCCTTGGTGGCTCTTTGAGCTTTTGCACTGCAGGTGAAAATGGTCTACGCAAGGTT
Organism: Phlebiopsis flavidoalba; assembly: GCA_035772785.1. NCBI lineage: Eukaryota > Fungi > Basidiomycota > Agaricomycetes > Polyporales > Phanerochaetaceae > Phlebiopsis > Phlebiopsis flavidoalba. Next base: position 7,000 of record JAOCPU010000130.1, read on the forward strand.
GTGGTATGCCACACACTCCGTACAGAGCAAGAAATGCACATTCGGTATGCCGTCAACTATCTGAGGCAATACTTACTGAGACAGACGCGGTACGGTGCTAACATTGGACCTGCTGACTGCCGAATGAATGGGCTCGCGAGGCGGCTGTGCAGTGTGAATCTTGTGCGTGGATAGGCACACAGACCACCCGCGAGAACCTGCCAGTAAAATGGATGGGGCGTTTGTATACAATCACTCACTATCGGCTCTCATCATTGTGCTTCAAGGTTCTCGGTCTTTGGTCTCACCAGTACGCTTGACTATTGTGCTCTATGCTTTTGCATTGTCTTGTGCGTGCGGCACGTACTAGATGTCGGGCAAGACAAATGGTCAGTGAAGTTTTATCTGGCGCTGGGTATAAGTTTGTGGATCTGCCTCGGCTTAATATGTAGGCTTTGGCGGGCTGTACTTTCTTTAGCTCGCAGTATATTGAATGTGAGTTGAGTGGTTGGGCATAGGCAAGCCGCGAGATGCGGCCTGTCCATTCACACTGTTGCACCACTGCCAAAGGGATTGCAAATGAGATAATCCATATGTATAGGATGAAAAACATTCATAGCGAGCATGTGTGTTCTGCTGCACATGCAAGGCCCTGCAAGGACATTTTGGTTTATGACTGGCAACAGTAATGCTTAATAGTGCATCATAATGGCAGGCGTGACTGTAATTAGTGTTATGATGTGAAGTCAAGGGGTATAGATATTACTTCAAGTATGCGCTTAGAGAAAAAAATGGCTCACAAGAATATTGACATTCCGATATCAATATTTACCCCCCTTTCAAGCAGAGTGCTCACAAGAAGTTGGCTGAAGGCGTGACGCAACCATAACAAGAATGTGTGTCACATTGTAACAATGGGTCATGGCAGCAAGGTCAGTTAAAGTTCTGATTTTGTTGGTGCAAAGCTGATACTTGGTGGACCATGTACAATTCTGTTCTCAGTTCATACATCTAAGAAGCCACAGAACACTATTACACAAACCACTTTCTCTTGAATGTGCTTGACACTAGTTGTGATATGAGGTCACATAAGCATAAGTGCCAGCTGTGGCACAGACAGCATAAGAGGCACAGAGGCACAGAGGCCCAGAATAGCACAGAATTTCCGTTTCCCGGATGCTCTCCTAAGAGCAAGCCTCCGAAGAAGCTCCAGAAGCTCACAAAGAAGGTCTTGAAGATTATGTGGAAGGTTATCAAAGCTACATCAAGCCTTGGAAACATTTGCTGGTTAAGGTCACAGAAGCCTATCATATCAAAGCAGTCTTCTTGTGCAGAATCTTCAGATTCAGATGTTTGTGCTTTTTTCATAGCCAGCCACAGCGCAGAACACTACTTTAAAGACCTATCAGACAACCTTTGACAGTTTGCAACGGATCCGGGATAGCAGTAGAGCTGCAGACAGAAGAGAAAGAAGAGGCTTTTATCATGAAACCCTTACTCACCTGTGTGTGTTGCCTAAGGGGAGAAGTGTGAGACACTAGATAGAGTGCAAGTAAGGAAGATGTTAGAGAATCTTAACGATGTTGTTAAGCTTGGGGCTTAAGGCCACAAGCGTACCTCTTTATATACATGTGAGCCAGTCTCTAACAATGTCATTGATGAGCTGGCAGTGTGAGTCATACATGTTGAAGAGTGCCAGCTCAGCTACAGCTAACCAGAGTGACCTGCTGGCGATGTCTATTCTACAGCCTGCCCGAGGTAACTATGACGGATCCTTAACTCAGGTCTGTACTCCATCTTTCCACCTTAGTTCATGATATCATACTATCTACCTCAGTCCATAGACCTCGTTCTAGTCCCTACCTAGACCTAAGTACATGTAATGCATCCATTACCTATCCAGACCCTTGGTTGATGTGAACGTTGTGGCACGAGCTTTGTGGCATAGAACACGCTTAAGTGAGTACTTGAGACTTGGTGTCGAATATGAATGAAAATAAAGGGAAGTTGACTATTAGGGCATAATCTGTGACAACGTCATCCAGTGATAGTAGGGTGAAGTCAAACTGGGCGCTTCAACCTTAGAGTTGAAGCCTGTCAACGCGCGGCTCGCGACTGGAGTACAAGTGCCCAAAGAGTCTTCGAGGAACGTTGGCGTAAATTTGCTGCCTGCTTATGTTCCAACCTCTGCATCACAGAATCTTAATAAAACTATTTATTGTACTAACTCTTCAGTAGATCTGGTCTCATTCTACACATAGATGACTGCACAAACACTTGCTGAGCTATCATGGTAAGTATGTCTTCTACTTGACTATTGCTTTCTGGCACTGTCAAAGCTTAAAAACATTCTCATTATAACTGTGTGGTCATACAGTATACTAATGATTGAGCAAGACAATCTCATTATTTTATTTGGGCACCAAATATAAGTATGGAAATTGGATAAAAGAGATTTAACCAGTAAACATACTAAGGGACAATTAAAGGTACATAAATTGATAGTTACTTGCACATATATAGAATAGTAATATAATACAGTGTAAATGAGGTTTAAATAGCTAGATAATGTATTGAAAGTGTATTAGTGAATATAATCCATATTATTTGATCATAAACTCTTCAATAAATCCTCAACAGTCAATTAATGCAATAGTGGATAAACCTGAGAAAAGTGTAAAAGGAAGTTTTTAACTTCGAATAAAGCTGCCAAAAGCCATATATAAGCTTACAAAATAGTAGGACAATGTTTTAACTATAAGAAAGCTAGCTATAACACACTGATAAGCTGGGAAATAGGCAAAAAGTCCATTACAGCAATAGAAGTCACAAATTAGTTAATTAAGGACAGGAGAGATGGAAATAAGTGAATTACTAGCTTAGTCCCAAATAAGTTGCAAAAAAATATGTGAATAGTAGTGAATTAGTGCATTAGTAGTTTAGCATCATTAATCATCTGTTTACTCCAAGTATATAGCGTGTAGGGGGATTTCCACTAATCTGTGTGATTAGTTTTTTTAAGATTCTCGAGATGTCTCTCATCTTGAGACTTGCACAAGGGCCCCTTTGGGAGCTCTTGATAGACTCTATCATCTCCTCAACACCCCAGATGGCCCCGACCTCCCTCTGATCCCTGCACAGCACACAGTTGCGCGCACTGGGCTCTGAAGTTTGAACCCACCACAGGCCATGGCCACCACCACCACTGGACACTCGGCATGACACTTCAAGAGTGTTAGAGACGGCCGGGT